>JARUKP010000945.1:0-10253 GCA_029874955.1 Octopus insularis
CATGATCAAGCGGCAGTCTCAGGTGGGTTGGTAGCAAAAGGGTTAAAGTAGTGTGCTGTGATTTGATTGGGATATTAGCTTCTATTTCTATCAAACTGAGTGACTACATAGAAGCTTCCTTGGTTCAGTAATGTTGATCTATATATCTTAGGCATAAACTCCCACTAAATTGATTGTATGGTTTAATAAAGTAATGACACTTGTTAACGTATTATGACAGTACTAGTTAACTTTTAAGATACACATACTTTCTGCATTCACAATCTTTCATTTCCTGTAATAAGTGTACTTTAAACAATTATGAAATGCTTGAATAATTCTACTATTTAAGATGGTAGGGTGTGATCTGTGAGAGTTTTGGCTGCTATTTTCAGCAAGTGGAGCAACAACATGTCAGCTGCTTATTCAACAAATTGTCTGTAATTGAAAGATATTTCTGTTTCTCTCTCTCCCTGCTACTTCTATCTTCTAGCTTACACTGTCTATTACATATCTTCAGAGTAGGTGGTTGAATTAACAGGCTAGTAAGTTCATTACTTCTGCAAAGAGGTCACTGGGTGCGAATTTTAACTTACTGAGGTAGGGTGATAGGATAGTTTTTTTTTTTTTTTAGGACACTTGAATACTTATTGATACACAGGCATCATTATCATAAGATTATTGGCATAAATATCATGAACCCTGGCCCATAGTTTCCTTATTTTTAAAAGTTCTATTGGTTTTATTAGACATCAGTGTATTCCAAAAGGTGGAGAAGCTGCAGAAATATGGCACTGCCCCAGCATGTGAACTGCCAAATGACTAAAACTAGTAAAAAGAATAAACAATATAGAACCAGACTAAATAGTTTAGTATTTAGTTTCACCTCTCTCAATTCAAGTCCTAATGGAGCTGACTTTGTTTTATCCTTCTCTAGTTGGTAGAATCAGTAGCAATCATTCAATCGAATGTATCCATCTCCTTCAAATTTAGAGGCTTGTACCCAATATAAGAATGCTAAAAGTCAGCTTGGTGATTTTTAAGAAACATACAGTATTTGCTTTTCTCATTTTATTGTTTGTTATTAATAACTTTATTGACATCTAATCTTATTTAACTCCTAGTAAGCCCTTATCGAGTAAATGATCAAAGGTGTTTAAGACATGAGTCTGCTTCTCTTTTTTGTTTTTAAATGGTAGGATATAATTTGAGGGAATATTGGCTACTGTATCTAGCAGCTTGAATGATCATGATCATGTAGAAGTCTCCTTTTGACTCAATCTGAACTTGATTGATCTATAATTGCTTCAGTTTCAATGACATTAAAGAATTGTATTGGTTTTAATTTTCTAAATTTGCAGGCTTTTATCAATAATCAATTTTTACTTTCAGGAATGAAATTTTGGCTTAATTATTCACATATCTTATTTGATTTCATTAACAAAAGAAGTAAAATTTTAAACCCATCGTTATTTTTGTATGGGTTTAAACCATACAATTTGCTAGAGGTATTGTCCAGTGATAAAAGCTTTCAAAAAAAAAAAAGGAAAAAACTTCAGGTAGTTTGTATGAATGCTGGTATCATCATTTTACATTAACCCTTTAACAATTTACATTATTCTATGAAAAGTAATGCTTATTTATTCACATTGTTTTGAATTAATCATGCATTATCATGCAGCTTTGACATTTTAATGAAGGAACTTCATTTTCTTAATGATATTGTAAGGTTAGTGTGAGAGGCCACATCTGGCCAGCTCAAACATAAAACAGGTAGAATTTTTGGCCAGCTATGCTGAAAAGTTAATGAAAGAGAAGCTATGATAAATTCTTATTTATGAGTGACATTTGGCTACCCAACCTGACTTATGTGATTTATAAAGAAATCTCCAAGTGATGTATTTCACAATACCACTGTTGTCTCTTAGCTTTGGTAGGTCCTCTGTTTCATGTTACGACTCTGACAATATGATCAATGTAGTTGAGTGGTCTTTAACCTGTCTTAGGATCTTTTATCTTTTACTTGTTTCAGTCATTAGACTGTGGTCATGCTGGGGCTCTGCCTTGAAGGGTTTTAGTCAAATGAATCAACCCCAGCAGCTATTTCTTTAAGTCTGCTACTTATTCTAATCTTATTTGCTTAACCACTAAGTTATAAGCATATAAACATTGGACACCGGTTGTCAAGCAGTGGTGGGCAACAAACACAAAAACAAACACACACACACACACACGACAGGCTTCTTTCAGTTTCCATCCACCAAATCCACTACCAAAGCTTTGGTTGATCCAAGGCTATAAATAGAAGACACTTGCATAAAGTGCCACGCAGTGGGACTGAACCTCAGAACTATGTAGTTGGGAAACAAACTTCTTACCACACACAACCATTACAAAAGACTATTTGGATTCTTCTCTCTTTTTATCTGTGATATTAGACTTTCAGGATATATACCTGTCTAAGAAGAATTACTATGACCTTTCGCTTCCCCAATTTTCCTGCTAAATTTCTGATGTATTTTTTTTTCCTTTATTTTCTGCAAGTTGATTTTTATGTAGATCTCTTGAAATTTTTCTTTCTTTCGATTCTTCAGAAGCGTCGCTGTCAAACACCAGTAGACAAGAAAATGAAACGATCCCAGTCTGAATCTGATACACTAGAGTGAGTATCTTTTCTCTTTTTTTTTTATTGTCTTCAGATGTAATCTATCAACAAAAATCTATAATTTATTACATGCTTGAAACTGTAGAAAATGTTTCCAGCTATAAGTCCTGCAGATGTCCGTACTTCAGTTCATATCATTACTACAATACTTCTGTGCTGATGCTTCTGTGTATCGCTACTTCATAAATATTTCTCTCTTGACCACTTTTTGTGGAGAATTCTAAGAAGGGCTTCAGCTGCAAATGTTAGAACTTATTCATGGCTTTTGTCTGGGTTTTATGTAAGATATTGAAGTAGCAAGAAATTATGGAAATTACAGAATATTTATTTATTTATTTTTGAGTATGAACCCAGTTCAAAAAAGGACTGTTACTGATAGTTACTAATGTTTTATATTGACTATATGCAGCAGTGTCAGGGCAAAAGTTTTTAGCACCCAGGGACAAAAGGACTTAGGGAACTTGTACCTCCTTAATCCTATCTTTGGTAATGACTATAAAATTAATTTGAATCCCAACTGAAGTTATCTACATCATGCTTTCATATTCAGATCAAATCTGTAGTTGTGCTTGGAGCCAGTGTCTTAAATAATCATTAGTTTCTACAGCTGGGCTTTGGGAATCGATGTTATAATGAAGCTTAGGGTGGTAATCCAATATGACCACATGGGGGGTAGAGGGGAAGGGATTTTACCTCCCTTTATACCTGTTGCCAGGATTGATCAACTTTCCTTGCTCCCTCTCTTTTTAGCAATTGTTAGCATTTTCTAAAAAGCTATTTTGCCTTGTGTTATGCTGTGAAATTTTGCCGTGTGTTATGCTGTTTTGATTATCACCACCTTTGATGTATAGTATCTACACTTGCCAGAAGTTATTGCTTTGTCTTAGTGAATCTGATAAAAAAATTATCTGATACTTTAGAAATTTGAGTGAAACACCATTTGAGTGTGGCCGTTGCCAGTACCGCCTGACTGGCCCTCGTGCTGGTGGCACGTAAAAGCACCCACTACATTCTCAGAGTGGTTGGCGTTAGGAAGGGCATCCAACTGTAGAAACTCTGCCAGATCAGACTGGAGCCTGGTGCGGCCATCTGGCTTGCCAGTCCTCAGTCAAATTGTCCAACTCATGTCAGCATGGAAAGCGGACGTTAAATGATGATGATGAAGGATGAAATTGAAATAACAAAGCATTTTCTTTAAGGACAACATTGATTAGAACACATCGAATTAGTTCAGGTAATATGTTATTATGGTAATAATAATAAAATCAAAGAGATGACATATAAACATGGTCTTATAAATTGCTAGAATACACTTGTGGCCAAAAGTTTGGAAAATTTTAAAAAAATTACAATTGTTTTGCCCAGGTTAAATTCCATTAAAATGTATACAACAGAGATATATTTACCTAATAATTAATCCAATGGTTCAATATCTAGAAGGTAATATAGGCAAAATCAAAAATATAGTTCTAGACTAAATTGCTTACTTTTAATAAATAGAAACTAGTGCATCACGTATATCAAAATATGCTCCAGACTTTTGGCCATGACTGTATCTTGTTCTTTTTCATTTTTATTGAAGATTAAAGACATAAATAAATAAATCTTGTTTTATTTGTAGCCCTGGGAAACCCAGTCATGATCTTTTGAAACTAGATTTATTTAACACAAGTGCTGCTTCTACGCCAACTGGTGGAAACAATTACAATATGCAATCACCATTTGCCCCCTCTTCACAGACAGATGTAACACTCCAAACATCAGACAGTGGTTCAACAACAACTCTTTCAAGTTCTAGTAAGTTTTCATAATCCTCATCAACATATTCCACAGGTTTACAAAATTTGAGGATGGGAAATTTATCTGTTAAATAGACAAGTGTTCTGAAGCATTTTTTTTTTTTAGCTGAATTTAGATATGCTGTTTGATTTCACCAACCATGCCAGGATCTCTGTGTACACACTACTTTGATATTTCACAAAAAAAAGTGTAGTTTTCCTTGATTTTATGTCCTGGTCTGACTTGGGAGCAGTGGGCCAAAATATGAAAAACGCTTCGTTAACACCTTTCCTTTGCATAAAGTAAATTAAAATTATGAATATAACTGATTTCGTGCAGAGATAGTTTGTGGTAAGATTTGCCAGAATGTGGAATGTTTTTTACTTACTGTATAGAAAATACAAAAAGAAGCCTTAGGGTTGTTCTAACCTATTGATACAGAATCTTAAACACAAGAAAATCTGCAAATTATATGTATATAACATGATATCCCGAAAAAAACGTCAAATGTGTTTATGAAGGAAGAAGACTTGTACTCCTCAGCAGAGGTCTTAAGACCTGTCCCTATGGTGGTGTAAAGTACTCATGATTGTGCCGCGTAAAGTGCCTGTGCAATGCCATGTAAAAGTGCCTGTAGGTGCCATGTAAAAGCACACTGTAAAGTGTTTGGCGTTAGGAAGGGCATCCAGCCATAGAAACCATGCCAAATAAGACTGGAGTCTGGTGCAGCTCCCCAGCTTGCCAGCTCTGGTCAAACTGTCCAGCCTATGCCAGCATGGACAATGGACATTAAATGATGATGATGATAAAGGAAGAAATCTCTGTTTCTTAGACATCCTTGAATGTTTTAGCATTGGGCAGTCCCTTTTTATACCCCAACATCCCAGCTCCCTTGACATCTTTCTCTCTGTTCATCACTGATGTCTCCCAAATTCTGTAGAAATTTATCCAAGTGACTGAACAAAAAATGTATCGTGATGTTCATTTTGCATCCCAGCAAATGAAAAAACCAGAGCATTTTCTTACCAATTTCCTTGTAATTGGTTGTTTTGTTGTTGCCAAGAAAGTTTTTTAGGGATGTCATTTCAAATTTTGGCACAGGGTTTGGGAAGAGAAATTGATTACATTGACTCCAGTAGTTAACTGGTACCTTTTTTTATTGACCCTGAATGGATGAAGGAAACAGTACAGTCAGCCTCAGCAGAATTTGAACTCGGCATATAAAGACAGATGAAATTCTGCTAAGCATTTTGTCCAGCATGTTAACAATTGTGCCAGCTTGTCAGCTTTAATAATAATAATAATAATAATAATAGTCCTTTCTATTAAAGGCACAAGGCCTGAAATTTGGAGGGAAGGGCCTATTCGATAACATTGATCCCAGTGTTACACTGGTACTTAATTTATTGACCCCGAAAGAATGAAAAGCAAGGTCAATTTTGGTGGAATTTGAACTCAGAATGTAGTGATAGGCGAAACACTGCTAAGCATTTTGCCCGGTCTGTTAATAATTCTTTGTTTATAGACAATGAGGGTAATTGCATTGTAGACAAGAAATGTTAAAACTCAGAGGTGGGTAGATTTTATAAAAACATGTGGAGGGTATGGGGAAAGATGTTATCCAATAAATAATTACTGTTTCTCGGCCAAGGACAAAGGCCACAAATATATATATATGCAAAGGAACTGGTATATATATTTGCCAACTGTTAATTTCCTTCCTTCAAGAGAATTGTTCTCAACAGTTGAAGCTTATATTAAAAATTTCCCATCATTCTCTTGTTTCTCATTACTTAAGATTCAATGTCAGTGTTTATCTAAAAACTAATTTTTATTTCTTTGTTTTACTATTTGTAAATGAGATGAATTTTGTTGTTCTGATTTCAGATTTTTACGTTGTTATGTAGCTGTAGTATTTCCAGTTGTGACCACCAAGCTTTTGGTTTTTTTTTCATAGCAAATCTATAAATATATTATAGAACATTCCTTTTTTTAAAAAAAAAAATCTTGGGAATTGAGGGAGATTACACTTGCAGTTCTCTCAAGTCGAATGATTGCATAGAAACTACCTTGTTGTTGATCAATCTCCACTCAGCCCTAACAGAATAAACCTAAAGGCATCCTAGCCTTCAGCATCCTCTCCTATTTTCACTGTGTAAATTATTCCTTCACTTTTGTTTTGTTCCTGAGAAATTCCATATTCAAACGTCATTTTTATTCTTGTCTGTTGTATTTACAGATGCCAGTGATGCAGCCATTACTAGCCAACCCAATCAAGATCTATGTGCATTACCTTTACCCCCTAATACCAAAGTAGTTGGCACTTCTAGTCAAACCACATCTCCAGTTAGTCTGGGGACTACTGCTGCCCCACATACTACCTTTCCTCATCCTCCTAGACCTCCTTCACGCACTAAAACTCCTTTACCACAGGTGAGTAGTTCTGATTACTTCAGTTCCTCTCCTAGCTTGGTTGACTCTCCTCTTAGCTTCTTTTACTGTCCCATCCAGCCTCCACCATCTCATCCAAAATACAACCGCAGTCGATCTTCTCTGCCTCAGATTATAAATTATGACTGTTTCGATCCCTGTGCAACCACCAGTTTTCCTGACAGTCCTAAATCTCAAAGCTACCGTCCTCAATCTGTACCCTCTTCTCCGAGTTGGTATGCTTTTAATCAGGTAAGTCATGAATTAGTAGGGTACATCTTTGCTTTGCTACACACTGAGGCTAATGTGCACATCACTTCATCATTCATATGTTTGATGTCTTGGCATAGATTGGCTTTCATCATCATCACTAACAAGAACATAATAGATGAGAGACCCAGATGTTAATATTCCAGCATCACCACCATTTTTATGAATGTTTGTCCTGCTTTCATGAGTGGGTGGATCTTCTCTTGTACCACTTCGTACCATGCATTGACAATCTTTGTAATTTCTTTCATGAGATTGTTTCTTGAAATTAATGTCCACCATTTCATGCCATGCCTTCTTGGTCTCCCTTTTCTACAACTTCCATCCACTTCAAACAATGGCAATTCTTTGTACATCTGACATTCTCCATCTGTATCAGCACAGTCTTTTCTCTTGCACACGGCGACTAATTCTTCTTAAATCCAGTTTATTCCATACACTAACACTACACATCTCATGGAGCACTTTTATTTCATTATTTCCAGTTGTTGTAAATATTTTACATTCAGTGCCCTTGTCTTGCTACCATGCAGTAATCACACCCTGAATACAAGCATCATATAAGCTGCTTTTTATTGTGAAAGAGAAACCCTATGCTACCACCAACAGTAATAATAATTTTCTGAACTTAACCTCATCTATTCTTTCTCTGGTTACTATTTCAGACCAGCCACCTCCACTGCTACTTAGGTCACTTAGGTAATGAAAGCAATTAGCTATTTCTAGGGAGTTTTCCCTACCATTTACTTCATAAGAAGTCTACTCTCTTTGCTAGATGTCTTGTGATCCCACCTACTACTCCTTTTGTATATCCGTATAGATACACAATACCATCTGGAATTCCTACCTGTTTTTTTCTCCAAGTTGAGTTTGGTTATTTCCCTTATGGTAAGCAGAGTCCTGTTTTCTTCTCAAAAACTCGAGCCTTTACTGACCTTACTTTGAAACCTCTGATTCTAGATTTTGCTTCCATGTTTGAACTTCTAAATCTTTTGTATGCTGATGACCTGGTTCTTAGAGCTGAATTTGTAGCCATTCCCACAGGTTTAAATTCAAAATTGAATCCCTACTTGCAGGCTAAATTAACCACCAAACTCATTGTTCACTCTGACCTTGCTGGCTGCACCTCTGTACATGGTTTAAAAAACCCTCATAAGCTATTTGTCTACTTTTAGTTTTCTTAGTAACCATCAGATTGTAGAATTTCTAACCAAGTCAGTTGCTTTCTCCAGGTCAACAAATGCCACATATAAAAGTTCACTCTTAAGTACTTTTCCTGCTGTTGTTTCATTAAGAAAAGGTTATTAGTAGTTCCTTTTTCTGGCACAAAGCCAAGCTATGTCTTATCTAGACTAATTCTCTTTCTCGTCAATTATGTTGTAACCCTTCCTATAACTTTCACAAGCCAGTCTTCAAGTTGATGCCTCTGTAGTTAGTTGTCTTTGTCTAGTGCATCTTTGTAGCAGATGATGCTACTATATCAGTCATTAGATATGACCCCCTCCCTCTTTTACCTGACTGACTATATGAGTGACACATGATCTACTTCACCAGGTATTTTAATTGTTTCAGGGATAATACCTGATGGTTCAGCCCACTTCCATGCCTTCATATTCTTCATTGCCTTTGTTATCGTGCCACTGTCAATGTCAATGGCTGGTTCCTTTTTAAGTCTCTCTCTTCTATGCATCCTCCTCATTCGACCTCATGTAATATCACTTCCTTGATACTTTCATTTTGGTGTCAGCAAAAGCAAATGTGCCATTATCATTCTATACACACTTCTCCCCAACATCAGTTTGTTTTTTTTTCTTGTACACTGCTTTGCCATCCAAAACAGCCCAAGTCTCTGATATGCGTGTCACAGAGCATCTTCTCTCCTTGCTAAGTATAACTGACACTTGGTTTCTCTTGTAGTTACTTGATATTGCTTTTTGTTGTCCCCTGTCTTTTCAGTCCTATCTTGTAACTTTAAAACAAACATATATAACTACATTATACTTATTATAATTTTAGTCACTTTAATTGATATTTTCTTTATTGTTTTTCCAATAGACAATTTAAACTATCCTACATCTTCCAATAGACAATTTAAATTATTTTATATCATGAGTGAACCCTACCATAATCCCCTACCCACACTTCATATCCCTATTGTCATCATTACAATGTTGTTGCTATTCTTGTTATGGTTGTCCTAATGATTGCTAAACTTTTATTGATATTTTTGCCAACATCATCATTATCATCATCATCATCCGAACATCCCTAATTCTGATAAAATTTAATAACTGTTTATGCAATTGTTTGACTGTTTCAGTTTTCTTATTAAATGTTGAAATATTTAAAATTTGATGCTGTGAAAGGATTTTCAAAAATTCATTTTGTCCTTAAAATTCTTTTTTTTAATGATTTTTAAACATTTCTTTGTTTTCTGCCAGATTCCTTTACGTCCTGGACGGACAAGCCCTGCAACTCTGATCTCACCTCCTGATAGCACAGGTTCCATGTTCACAACTACAGCGTCACTCGGATCATCTCGTGGTTCCAGTCCACTAACACTTGGTATGGCAGATACTGTTCCCATGGCAGTGGCCTTTACAGAAAATATAAATGCCTTTTTCAAAGGAACAGATGCTACCAAGTAAGTACTCAGATGTATTCTTCTTTTTGAATCGATAAACTATCTCTCTGCCTAGTTTGTCCCACAGGATACCCCAAGACTATTTCCACACGTTTTCCCCATTCATCTTGATCTTCCATAATGGTCCTCAACTCTTATACCCCTTCCATACTAGTATCCTGCAGTTAGTTGTCAATATAGGTTGTCTTCTTCCTTCCCCTCCTGGTTCTTCCTTCCGTTGGTTGCCAGAGCACTAGCTTGTTAGCAATTTCATCGGTATGTCTGATGCAATGTCCACCTAGACTCATCCTTCTATGCTGTATCTTCAATGTTACTTTTGGTAGTCCCTGGTATAAATCGGCGTTTGTTGTATGACCCTTCCAGGAAACATTGAGTGCCATTCTAAGCATCCTTGTATAACAAACGTCCAACCGCTTCTTCAATGCTTTAGTGAGCTTCCATATTTCAGCTCCGTATAGAAGAACAGACTCCACTGTTGCCAGAAAC
>JARUKP010000946.1:0-10252 GCA_029874955.1 Octopus insularis
AATGATATTGCTTGGACCGTCAAAGTCTGGAAGAAATGATTTGTAAATGTTAGTAAATTTACTGTAACTGAATGGTGGCCAATTGCAAACAGTATATATGTTTGAATGTATGTATGGTATCACTGATGTCACATATAGGAGTAGATGCTAAATTTGTCTAAGCATGCAGTTGCTAGTGGATGCTTGTTATTAATGATGTATAAATTCACAGAAATCTGGATTTACCAATTCTATTGCTATTATTGGTGGATGATTTTTATCTGCTGCTGATACACTTCTGTAGATTGAAGAGTTATTGATTTAAATTCAATATTAGCAGCAGAAGCAGTATTAGTTCAGAATAGCATTCTGTATATCTTAACATGGATATACTATAGAAAGCCACAACACTGCAATATTTGTCTCAAGAAAATTATCTCATAGACATATAATACTAAAAAGCACAGAAGAACATTAGTAACAGATGAAAGTTGTCTGGTGTCATGCAAATATGCTGAAATCTAGATTTAGCAGTCTCATTGTCACTGCTGGACAAAAATTGTCCGCTGCTGATATACTTCTGTGCTTTTTAGCACTATATGTCTATGCACAAAAGTCTTTCCCAAAATGAATACCACAGTTTTGAGTATTCATTTTGAGAAAGCTTGATACAGAATACTATTTTGAAGTAATACTGCTTCCATTGTTAATATCAAATTTTTACCTAGCTTACTTACTGGTTATATGTGGCATCAGTGATTTGTTAATCACAAGTGTCACATATGGCAGTGGAGGCTAAATTCATCTAAGTACGCAGTTGCTAGTGGATGCTTGCTATTGATGACATGTAAATTCAAAGAAATCTGGATTTAGCAATTCTACTGCTATTGTTGCTGGATGTTTTTTCTTTGCTTGCTGCTACACTTCTGTATTCTTTATGAGAAGCTTTATAGTGATGAATACAGCAGTTTTGTGGATTTTTTTTTTTTTTTTGGAAATAATACTGCTTCTTTTGCTATTATTAAATTTTTATCCTGCCTGCCAATCCTGTCATTAAACTGTTTTTCTCTATCAGTAGAGGCTAAATTTGTCTAACCCTTTAGCATTCAGATTACTCTGTCAAATGTAATGCTTATTTATTCACATTGTTTTCAATTAATCCTGCATTATCTCATAGCTTTGAGATTTTAATAAAGTGATTGTATATTTTTAGAATGACATTTTAAGATATGTGTAAGAGGCCAGATCTAGCTAGTTTGAACATAAAACAAGTAGAATATTTGGGCTGGATATGGCCAGTTTAAATGCTAAAGGGCTAAGTATGCAGTTGCTAGTGGATGCTTGCTATTAATGACTTGAAAAGAGGCAGAAATCTAGATTTAGTAATTTCACCACCCTTGCTGGATGATTTTCGTTTGCTACTAGTATAAAAGTATTTGTGTATTGATCTTTGGACAAGTTGTGTACATGAATGTAAATAATGCAATTCTAGTATGTAATACATTTATGAACTAACAAAATTTGATATTTCAATGAATACTGATTCAAGAATGGGCATGGAAAATATATTTACAATTTTTTAAAGAAAATGTAACAATGTTACAAATGTTTGTATCTTATTTACACGAGTGTATTTACAGAGTGGTTGGTTGGTTGGTTGGTTGGTTGGTTGGTCAGTTAGTGGCAGTTAGCTGTTGTTATAACAGCAAAGAGGGCCTTGTCTATTATGCCATTTTAGTGGTAGTGGTGGTAGAGACAGTAACCTTCTCATTAGGATGAGCTAAGGGTCAACAGGCCCCTGGGTCATCATAATGTTGCCTTCTCAGTGGGGCATCAAGTGCTTGAAATGAATTCTCTGTGTCTGTTTATACTGTGGAGCTAAGTGGATGATTTAGAGAGATATAGTTTTCAAAAGGTCAAGTAGATCTTTTGAACATAGGCATTGTGCTTCCATGGCAGGTAAAAGGTTGATAACAATAACAAGAAGTAATCAGAGCTCAGATATAAAATATATGAATCAGAAGTTTTATATATCTGATCTTAGCAAGGTTTCACATTACAGATTGTGTGAGTCATTTTGGTTGAGTAGTGGATAAGTGATTACACACAACTATTCTTGAAGCTATTGACATATTCTAATTTGTGACAAATCATTCTGATAATGCCAGATGCTAGTTGGTTAATATCTACTTTTTTTTTTAATGAAGAAACAACTTTATCTCTTTTATAGGTGATCCAGATTTCTCAGTTGTAGATTCTCCTGAACCCAAATTCGTATCCAGTCCTAAGCCCAATATGTCATACTCTTTTGCGAGAGAACCTCCTGATGGTTGTGAGAGAATCAAAGCTACATGTGTTGAAAGTGCCAAGTAAGTTACATTCTGAAAGAATATATGATTATTATCATTTTTAAAAAAAGAAAAGAAACTAGAGCAATGATACATGTGTGTGTGTGGTTAAGAAGCTTCTTTTCCAACCTTGTGGTCTTGGGGTCAGTTCCACTGCACAGCACTTGGGTCAGTATTTTCTACTATAGCCCTGGACTGATCAAAGCCTTGTGACAAGACTTGGTAAACAGAGACTGAGAAAAGCTCATCATGCATATTTGTATGTCTGTGTCGCCTTAATTTGACATCGCATGATAGCTGTGAATGAGTGTCAGTCATACAAGTAGTTTCAGTATTCTGCAAAAACATATCTGGCTAAGGGATAAAAAGTTACCATGCTTGAAAACAAGTGAATGCTGGTGACTAGAAGAGCATCCTGCCATAGAAGCTCTATTGTAATAAACTTTGGTGGATCCACAGACGTCTGGAAAAGTACATGTTGAGATGATGATGGTGATGCTGAAGTGAAATGAAATATTAAAGGAGCTTACTCCTCTGTTGGTACAATTATGACAGGATTACACTTTTTCCTTAAAAGGAAAAGGTCCTGTGTAATTAAAAATCCTTCATAAGAAGTTTTTGTTTTTTAGTGATAGCTGAAATTTTAATAACTGATTTATTGTTCTGTATTCTTTTTCAGGTCTTCAATGTTTGTATTTATAGGACTAATCGAGATCCTGGTTGTCTACGCTAGTGCTAGATGTTCTCTTTCTGTTTCACTCAATAAGAATGGTTTCCACAGGTAAATCACTTGACTGTTTTATTTTAGATGATGGAGATGATCAATTAAGAATGGAATGTACAATATGCTTAGTTCGGTAATACATTATCAGTACTGTGAATTCAAACCTACCAAAATTTACATTACTTTTCATTTCCTGTGTGTTTAATAATATAATTCCCCTGTAATATTTTAGGGTTTGTCATCAACTACATTGCACAAGAATTAGCCTTATCCCTGGTCAAAAATAATCATTGTCAACTATATCATTGCAACTCTTTCAATATCTTTAGAAAAAAAACACACTGAAAAAATTAACAGTTTTTACTGTTAAATTTGACTTTAATTAAAACATATTTTCTCTATTAGTCTATTTTACCAATAAAGAAACAAAACTGTTTTTTAAAATTTGCTTCTGATATAAAGATAGAATGATTTTGAAGCTTCTTGCTTGTAAGATGACAGAAATCAGCAAGTCTCTCTGGTATAGTGGTATCAAGTTGTCTAGTCAATGAGACTTGTGGTTCAATTCACATGGTTGATTTTATCCAGAAAGACAGACAGAAGTGAATAATATTGTAGGAGCTTTTATTTTGAGCTATTTTATAAAAATGCTTATTTTCAAATTTCTCAGTGCTTTGAAAATATGATCCAAAGGTATTAGCTTTTCAACTTGTGCTTATTTTTTTCATTTTTTCAATTAACTTATAGACACTGTTTTAAACTTTATTCAAGTTTAGTCAATGATGATCATGCAAAGAATATCATAGTCCCACAGTTCAGATTGTTCTGACATTAGTCACTAAGAAATCTAAGAGGTTTCGAACAGAAGCTGAAACACTTATTCTTCTCTGATACAATGATTGTGCAATTTAAAAACCTCCAATTCTATTCTAATTATCTTCTTAATGTTCCCTATTAAAAAGCTAATTTCTCTATGATAGCCATAAGTTTCAATTTTTAAAAATTTTAATTACACCAAAATTGAATTGAATTTAAGACTTCAGATTAAGTTAACATAAAGTGAAAAGTATTTTTTTTTTCTTTTTTTCTCAGAGAGATGGTTTATACAGTTAGTATAATACTCCCAAGATATTTGACAACAACCCAATGTAAATCTGCTCTTGAAATGACATTACCAGCTGGGGCATATTTAGATCCAAACCAGATTAACAATTTAAAAAGACCCGAAGTAAGTGGATTTAAAAGCATTTCTATTCCTAATTAGTCAGTGATTGAATGTGATATTTTGAAAAAAGAAAAAAATTAGTGGGGCAGTTTTAAACAGATGTACACCTTTTCTGATTTATACTACTAAACTAACCACAGCTGTCCCTCAGACAACCTCTTGAGCTTCTTAACCTTGAGCCAGCTGAACATACAGCTGAGTAAACTTGAGCAATGTGAAATAAAATACATGTTTTAAGGACACAACATGCAGCCTCATACAAGAACGAAACCCACTTTTATGATTGTGAATCCAACATCCTCATCACTAAATCATATACCTTCACATATTTATACTACTAATTACTAGATATAAGTATTAAATATATTTTACATTTATTTGAAAAGCTAATCTTTTTTAACTTATACTGAGTTAAAATAATATATTTTTGTCCTTTCACTCAGGACAGGACAAAATTTTTCATGGGACAAATATCAGTTGAATTCTATTGATTTAAAACATTTATTTCTCTAGAGTTGATAAAAATAAGTACCAAGACATGGCTGTGTGGTTATGAGTTCAATTCATGTGAACATTGTCAACTGACATTCTATACTATAGCCACAAGTCAGCCAATACCTTGTATGAAATTGATAGAAACTAACTGAAGAAACCTGTTGTTTGTGGGTGGGTGTGTATGTCTATCTGTTTGTGTGTGTGTATGAGAGTTCATATTTCTCATCTTCAGATGAGTTCGTTGACTGTAAACATTATAGATGATGTTCTTTGCTTGCAATCAACTGTGTAAAGCATGTCCAGGGTTTTTGACATACTGCATGATCTAAGGCTCATCTAAAGGTGTTCATTTCTTGTTTGCCATGTAGTTGCATTCAGGCTTTTGTTGTCTGATAGACTAAGGGATTACTACTTTGCTTGGAAACAAGTGAGGCTTGGTAGGAAGGGCATCTGACTGTATAAAAACCTGTCTCCACAAATTCCATCTGATTCATGCAAGCATGAAAAAGTGAACAAAAATAAACTCAATGATGATAACAAATTTCTCTCTACAAAAATTACTCTTGTACCTAAGTAATATCATGACACTAGTTATGTAATCTAAAACCATATTATTCAATACTATTATTGCTGAACAATTGTATTTCCCTTTTTCTATCAATCTAGAATCAATACTGAGTCACTTTAAATCGTTAATATGTATCCTATAGAGAAGCTTGTTCTATAAATAATTTTGGGATCATACAATTCCTATGAGAGAACATTTAAGATCTTAGAACCAAAAGTCCATTTAGTTGGACCCAAGTTTCTTTCAGTTTTCTTTTAAAATAAGTTGATGTTATAATATTTGTCTTGCTTTCCAATGGCACTTTTGACAAGTATCTTCTGCTATATCCTTTAGTTGACCAAAACCTTGCGAGTGAATTTGGTAGTTGAAAATTGAAAGAAGCTTGTTGTGAGTGTATAAGGTTCCTTTATTCAACTCCTCTAAAATTGGTGCCATAGAAACCGCTCCCAGTACATGTGGTTGATAGTTTCTGAGGTCTCTCTATTCTAGTGCTGACACCATAAAAAAAATGTAACCAGTACAGGAGGCTAATGTGAGCATCAGTCTACGGAAGCAGCAACTCCCAATAAGAAACAACTTAGGCCGTGACAACCTGTCAGACCCGTGTCAACAAGAAAAGTGAAATGGGGATGATAATGATAAATATATACAGGTGTGGGTATTTGTTTACATTTGAGCTTCTTTGAAAACTGCTCTGCTATGGTCAATATTGCCGCTGCTATCTCCCTTGTCAATGGGTCATCCACAGGCTTTGCACTCTCAGAGATGTATGTAATAAAGGTATTCCTTATTTATAAAACAAAGATGATTATTCAAGTCTGTACTCTTTATAGAGACAGTTCAGAATTAAATAATCAAATCTTTGGTGTGTTATTTTTGTCCCAAATTCTCAACACTCTGTTTGGTTGAACAAGTGTCAAGTATCTTTCACCTGGAAGGTAAGTACTTCTCTTCTCTTGAACATCTACTCTTCCCCATCCTGAAGGTCAGCAAAGTTATAATGAATAGTGTTTAGAGCTTTTAATATCATAACATGAAAAATACATTGATCAATATTTATACCTTTCTTTTGATATTCAGGTTCTGTTTGATTCACCAGTTGATGTCGAGGCCCCGGAACATGTTTCTTCTAATCAAACCATTTTGGTTTACACTGATCTTCAACCAGTAACACAAAATGAATTAACTGCAGAAATAGTTCTTCCAGTTCATCTTCGTTATCATCAGTCAGAGCATTCAAAACCTTTCAAAACTATTCATTTCAAGACACCTGATACAATATTTATAGATTGCTTGGGTAAAATATATAGTTTTATTCATTAACCCTTTTTTTTTTTCACACTAATTAACTGCAGCTGCCACCATTATATAATTCAAAACCAATCCTATCTTTATATAACTATTATGAAAGTATCTTTAACATGCACATGCTTCCATGTGTGTGGTTTTGATATATATATATATATACACACACACACACAATGATGAGCATCTATTTTTCTTTCATTCTAAACATATCTGAAATACTTTCCAGAAACATTTCTCCTTTTGCTTACCTAAGTTTTATAAATTGCACCTATTTAGGAAATAAGTTTTTATTTATTTATATATATGCACACACACACACAGCGAGGGGTGTGTGATTATAATACTTTTATCATAGCTTTTAATTTTTTTGATAAAAATAAATGAGTATTGTACGTTTTCTTTTTTCCCAACTATATTCCTACTTTTGCACTCCACTGTATACACACACACACAAGATATATCTCAGTGGTTATAACATTCATAAAATACCCACCTGAGACAATTACACTGTTCTAAAAAGAAATTTAATCAAATGTAGGCATCGTTTTAGAAGCCCGCATACCTAAAGGCAAAAACCAAGCTCTGCGGCAAGCTAAATAATTTAATCACTTACATATTGCCCCAGCTGTATACAGTAAACTTGTACTTTCCTATGCCACCCACAGCATCCATGTGGTGTTGTGATGGGATAAAGTACAAACCAATGCTGTAATTGGTCAGTTGACTAGCTTATGTTTAAACTGACAGATCTCTATCATAAATCATTTAACAATTATTAGACAAATCATTTTGGAACATAATATACTTGATTTGAGTGAACTTGTTGACATGATATAAACATGAATATGGATTTAATGAATTCTGTCCATTAATATCTATAACAATAAGAAAAATTAAACATCAGTTCGTTAAAAGTAAACTGAAAACAATTTATTGTCTATTCAACTGGCTTACCATACCATCTACACTAACATATGTTAATAGAATATTAACAAGAGTAGTAAAGTAATAGTATCACATGTTACTTTGTGAATTTTGCAATAGAAATTAAATAAGCAGGAAAAAATCTAAATTTCATTGTGTTTTATATATATATATATATATATATATATATATATATATATATGAGAGAGACAGAGAGAAATCTGAAAAGAAAGTTTATTATCATGGTAGAGTAATGAAAACACATGAATCAAGATTTTGTTTTTTTTTATATTTACAGATGGAATGTATAGAACCTATGAACTGCAGTGTTCTCAAACCAATTATAACATTTGTACATGGACCAAACTCAAATGCCAATGCAGAGTAAGTATGTATATGTGGGTGTGTGTGTGAAAGCATCCAGAATTTTATACTAGAAAGTAAAATGCAATTTACTTGAATTTATTTAAGATATAGAGAAGATATATATCAATCTTAACACTTTCCTATTAGTTACACTAATGACATAAAATGAATAAAACATTCACATAATTATCTGATATTCAGAATATATGTCATCTTTAATGGACTTCTTAAACAGTAGTTTTCTAATAATTTTTCTGAGAAAATTTGGCAACCATAGAATGATTAGGCACATATACATTTATTTATAAAATGAAATAAATTCACATTTCAAGAGCTAGTTGAAGTGACATATATTAATTCAATACACACTTTGGTGTTTTACGGTTTTCATTTAGCAAATATTTTTAAATGTGAACAGTTACTGCTGCTGCAAAAAAAAAAAAAAAAAAAAAATATTTATCTCTTTTATATTAACAGGTATCATCTACTCAAGCAATCATTCCAGTTGGAAATTTAGACCATCTACTAATTGTAGCAGTAATTACTACACTGACAACAATATGTGGAACAACCTTCTTACTATATCAATTAAAGAGTCAGTTTTACAAAATAAATCCAAACATTTTGTAATTCCACTCTCTACAACAATTATCAACTTTGTCTAACAAGAGGAGGCTGGGAAATTTTACAAAAGAAACTTAAATGATTTTGACCACTAGGTATTTAAATTATAAAAATAAATTATTTTGGTGACAACAGTTATGATGTTTATGGTAGGGCTGGGGAGAGAGACAATATGATTCAGCAGTTATGCTTTATTGATTTAAGTTCAATATAGAAATTGTCAATTATACAAAACTGGTAAGAAAACAACACTTGAAGTCATTACAATATTTATTAAGAGGTTGACTGCTATGTGAACAATCAAAATTTTTTTTTTTCTCTTACTGCTACAGTCTTGACACATGATACATGTCTGTGGCCCATTGACTCCTCTGTCATGTAGTCTATGAAAAGGTAGGCTAAAGCTCCATTGTGATGCCAAAGTGAAGTTGTGTAGTGGAGCGAAAGTTGGTGGGGATGCATATTTTAATAAAAAATAATGAACAATGAATTTCATTCACTGTTGTCGCTGCAAAGATTTCAGCCACAACAAAAACAACGGCAAACATTCTATTTTTCTTTTTCCAAGTTCCTGTTCTTTCCCTTTCATTCTAAACATATCTGAAATATATATTCTGAAACAATTTTCAGAAACATTTCTCTCTTTTTACTTACCGAGGTTTTATCAATTGCAATTATTTAGGAATAAGTTATCTTTTTTTTTTTTAAACCTTAAAACAAACTATGATAAATGTGATGATATTAATGAGGATAGATGGGTCTGACAATTATGTGTTGCTGAGAGGATCTGTTGTCAACAACAACATCAATGGTAGGCTGGAGACTAAAACGAATAGTGGAAAATAACCCCTTCTCAATATTTCTATCAGTGCTGCATTTCCACACCACAGAACTAAGTTGGCCAAGCTGGCAGTTACAGTTTGAAGAATCTATCAATGGTATTTACATTGAAATGGATAGCAGCAAGTTAACAAACAGAATGGATTTTGTCCTAAAATTTCTCTTTAAGGGTTTTCAGTTTCTGTACAAAAAAGGTTTCCAGTACTTCCGCACATTGATAGAATGGAGAATCACTGGGATTATAGTAACGACAGTTGTCAAATATTTTGGTCATGTCTTTGATAAAATCAGTCAAACGTTTATAATGTTTGCTTGAGAGTCTCTCTTCAACAGTTGATAAATCTGAAAAACAAAAAAAATGTATATTCTTTATTTGAAGAAAAGCTATTCAACAATATGGTTTAAATTTATTTAGGTTCAGTTTTTTATAGATGTAAAAAGTGATTTCATTAGATGCTCAGAGGAGGAGGTATCTATAATCAACTGAATCTACATCAGTGGTATTGGGTTTTTATTTCATTAATCTCTCAGGGACAAAATACAAAACAAAATTCTCATTACTTGAACTCAAAATGGGTAGTAGAATTGGTAGTGTCAGACAAAATAGCTTGTATTTAGGTATGTCCCTTCACATTCCGAGTTCTAATCATGCAAAAGTTGCTTTACCTTCCCTCTTTCTAGGGCAGTGGTCCCAAACCTGGGGTCTGCAAAGGTAGGACTGTGGGTCAATTAACTAAATTCAAAATTTCATTAATATATATATATATATATATATATATACACACACACACACACACATAAGGACAAGCAATATCTTGGGGGCCATGGAAAAACTCATTTAAATAAAAAGG
>JARUKP010000947.1:0-10249 GCA_029874955.1 Octopus insularis
ATGATAAAACTGTTCAAAATGAAATACTACTCTTTATATAGAACAGTATTTTTCAAAGCTCTATGTCCAAGAAAATGAAGGGAGGTAATTTGGTCGTTGGGTAAATACCAGAATTTTCTAAACAAGAGATTACAAGCTGAGTTACATTTTTATAAATTTATTTTTAAAAAATTTATTTAAAGCTTTGTTGCTGACCAACAAATAACATACTAAACTAACAACATTTTTTTTTTTAAAGAAAACTTATAATTTAAAATGAAATGAAAATATTTTATTTGAATTTGTAATAAATAAATTTGGAGAGAAGAGAAAGTTTTATATGACAGCTTAACAGAGAGTCTGTGATGTCTGGGTCATAGGCACCCTACATTCAGATTTATTGGGATATAAAAATTAAGATGGGAGCATGTGTTAGCTTTCTAATTGAAATTGGTTCCAGTATTAGAAAAATAAATACCTAATGTTTGACTAAAACTGTTTATCTAATGATCGATGGAAAACAAATTAAAAAAAAAAAAGACAAAATATTCAGATATGTAGCAATGAATAAATTCTGTTTCCATACCGGAAGCATGTAATACTTATGTTGCTTTTCTTTTTTTTATTTTAAAGGCCTCTGTTGGTACATGGAAGTCCCGATTAATGAATATAAAACGGACAATTAGGAAATAAGGTTAAAAGACATGTAACAAAAAAAAAAAAAATTAAGACTTATACAAAGTATATGAGCAAAAGAATTGTTGCCCAGATAACAAGAAATGTTTTTGACATTAACAACAAAATGCGCTAGTTTTGTTTAACCTGAATCTCCTCTTTTGCAACCGTTTTACATGTGTAAAGGGGCTGTACAGTTGCTCTGGAACTGAAATGTGAAATGCTATTAATGGAATATTCACTGCAATAAAATCATACGCTTCCTCATTTCATATCAATGGTAGAGAAAACAGAAAGTCTGGCATGTTATTTTATAAATAAATAAATAAATAATTCAGTGAACTCCTGCAATAGAAACAGAGTATCCATATTTTATGATTGGGTTCAGTCACAATTGCAAAGAAAGTAAATGATTGATGTATGGAGTTTGGAATTTTCCTCTTAGCTTGGCCATAAATTTATTAAATGGGGAAAGATCCAGAAACAGCATACAGCAGTGAAGCCCTATCCCACAAATATAGGGTCTTTAAATTCAAACTCAAAAGAAGAATTTAGTTCAGATGTGAGAGGAAGAATAGAGAGCTATATGAAATATCTGATGAAGAAATAAGTGAAATGCGTTTTGTGTAGTCTACAAACAATATTAAAAAATCTAACCAAACTTTTTGTTGCAAATTTTTGGAAATAAGAAAATTAAGTTTTAAAACTTGGAAACCTTTGCTTTGTAGCTTTAAATATTTCGAATAGTCTGAAGTGTTTGTATTTTAATGAGTAGTAATTCTGAAATCATGCCTAGCAAGGTAGCCAAAACATTTTAGCTTCTAGAAAAAATATACTTATCCCAATAGTCTAAATGGAAGAACAAGAATCCTGGAAGAAAACTATTTGGCTAGATTATTAGAATTCACTATTCATTCTAAAGAATAATTAACCTTAAATAAAATAGCTCTCTTGTAAAAGCACTAAATTTTTTTTTTCTTTCTTGAAATCAAGATAGACACAGGATATTTTCACAGAGCTACAGACAAATGAATGACAAAAATTCATGTAAATTTCCACTGTCTGTTAACAAAGCAACCTTGGTAAGTGATTGATAGCTGCTCTGGTAGCTCGTGTCACTTCTTTGTTGTTAAAGTGGTGGTGGTGGTGGTGGTGGTGGTGGTGGTGGTGCTGCTGGTGGTTTCCTAAACTGTCAAATCAAGTTTTACTTCCTTCCTTAGGATGAAATGATGGAAATTATTTCCAAGCAGATTCACCTTTTGGAAATTCTTTTTTCATTTTGCTTAATTTCAAATTTTTCTGTTGCAATTTTTCTCGTCTTCTTGGATTGTTTCCACCTATTGAAGTGAATTCGACATTTATTTGTCTTCCATTCAGATGAGTATGATGCAGACGCAAACCAATCTGGAAGAAATTTGTAAAAAAGTTAATACAATTCCAAATATAATAAAAACTATTTCCTATTCACTTTTTTAGACTTAGATTCCCATACAGACAAATAAATGTTAAATTCGATAAGGACTAGGCAGAGATGTTGCATTAAATACCATCCGTGATGTAGGCAGTGAGTTAGTAGTCATTAGAAGAATGCTTTGCAGTATTCCTTCTGGCTTTCGCCGCCCTAAGTTAAATCCTGGAAGATCCAGCTTTTTCTTTCATCCTTTTGAAGTCAATAAATAAAGTATCAGTCATGTGTTGGGTTGATTTCTTTTTTCTCTAAGAAGAAATAATGCTATGTTCAGACTTAGAAAGGGGTTGAACTGTACTAAGTTACGAAAATGCCCAAGACATAACAGCACCACTACAACTCAATCAGGAATTAAGGGTCCCAGCCTAATTAATGAAGCAAATTTATTAAACATAGAGCACTTTCTGAAGGATTGATGGTTTAGCAAAGGATGAAAAATTGACTGACAGGATTATAATTTCAGAGAGCTGGAACAAATATTGCATAATGTTCTATTCAACTTGCTGCCATCATCACTGGTAATATTTAGTGCAAAATCTCAATATAGTTTTGATCTAATCTAACAGGAACATCTAGTTGACTGCTTTAGGTAGTTGGAGAGCAGCATAACTGATGAAAATGTTATAAACTAAAAGCTCTGAAGACAACAAATGAATAAAATCTATGACCGTTTGGAGTACCAACTTAGAATTAGAGAGATTTACAACTGGTTGTAATGATAACCACACAAACATAAGATGATCATTAATTAGATGAAAGTCATTACCATTACATGATGAGTGTTTTTCAGTTAATTGATAATTAAGAAATTACATAACATTTAAGAATCTTTGTCATGTTAATCAGAAACAATACTACAATGCAGCTACAGGCTACAATTATCAATAATAAAACTGCTATGTAACTACACATATTGCCAATAATACTATTGATCTTTAACAAACATAAAAATTAAATTTGACCAGCACTTACACATCCTGAAAGAATGAAGGACAAAGTACGAGGGGGTGCTGAAAAGTTCCTGACTTTGGGTTAAAAGAAAAATACAAGAGAATCAGTTAATTATGATTTTATTCAAAATATTCCCCTTTCTGATTCATACACCTATTGCATCAGTCCTTCAGTTTTTCTAGACCCTGTAAAAGAACTCATCAGGCTGGACCTCCAACCAGGTCTTTCACAAAACCCTTAAAGCCAGGAACTTTTCAGCACCCTTTTGTAATTCCTGATGGGATTTGAAATCAGAATGTAAAGGCACTCTATCAATTCTATAATTAACCACTTGTCATGGTGGCTGGAGATTTTTGTGGTTATGTCAGAACTCACCAAGATGGATTGATTGTGCAAACAGAAAATTTGATCATCATCATTATTTCACATCAGCTTCTTCTATGCCTGCATAGATTGGACAGATTTTGCCCTCTATTGTACAATAGTTCTTCACCTGGTGCACAAAACAACAGAGATAATTGTCAATCTCTGTATGCTGTTTGTGTTATTTGTGGGCATAATTTTTAAAGCTGGATACTTTCTCTATTATCAATCACTTTACAGCATGACTGGGTGCATTGTATCATACTCCCATAATAAGAGAGGTTGACTTGTGGTAGGACTAAAGAATTCCCCTCTCCTCTGTTTTTATTCACAATTACTGCTCTCCATAACAGGATTCCAGCACTGTGGATTGTGGAGCTCACAACTTCATTTCATTCCTTGTTTTAAGAAATATAACAAGACAAGAAAGCCTGAATAATCTTATATGTAACACAAATTTCAGAAATCCAGCTAGACAACTGGTAGCTCCTGACAAACATAAAGCAAGAGTGTAGGTCAGAAGTCACTGTTATGCATTCAGTGCCCCAGGGTCTCTGCCACACTGATACCTGTATACAGCTGGCTAGACCAAGTCATTTTGAGTTATACTCAAGTCATAATATGTTGCTAATGATGAAATATGAACCTTGTACTCCTTTTTAGCTGGTAGACCAAACATTCTATTAAGTTAGTCAGCTGTGGTTCTATGATAATTTACACCTAAAAGGTATTTGTAGTGACAACTATACAATCCTGAAGTGACTGTAGTATGTCAACTGAATGAAGTTTGTAGAGTAAAATATTTTCTTTCCATAACACCAGAAGCTTGTCTCTACAAAAAATGTCATTATTAACTGAAAAGATTCCTTTTCTGTTTCATAAGAATATACCAAAAAAAAAGAAAAGAAAAAAAAACATACCTTGTGACTAATACTGTCTTTGAATTCAATGTAAGCAAATCCTCGAGGCTTGTTTGTGCCACGTTCTGTAGGAATTCGAACTTTTTTGACTCCTCCTGCAAAAAGAAAAAGAATTTTCAATTATTGATAAATTTACATAAACCTAATATCACAAAATTTTGTTTTACATTTCATACATATCAGATATTTTACATTTTCTAATTCAAACTATCTACCAATGAGTGGTCAGACTTATTAATTTCAGGAGATAGAACACCAATCTAAAAAAAAGATGTAGCAGAACCACTTTCCATTGTTTTCTCTACAAAGATTTAACCCCTAAGTATTCAAATTATTCTGTTAAATGAGATGCTTATTCACACTGTTTTGAATTAATCATGCATTTAAGGTTTGAGATTTTGATGTGATTGTTTATTTTTAGTATGACATTATAGGGTAGATGCAGGGACCAGATCTAAAACAGGCAGGATGTTTTGGCTGGATATGGCCAGTCTGAATGCTAAACGGTGTAGCTACTGAAAGTCTTTGCAGTGATACAGTGCTAATGACAGAACACTAGTCATCAAACTAGCCCTGCAACCGTTCCCCTATACAATTCAAGTAATATTTAAAGTAGATGTCCTCCGGGGTATGACAGGCTTTTTAGTGCCAGTGCCTTGTTCCAGTTTATACCATGCACAACCTAGCTTCAGAATAGATACACTATGTGCCTATGTTTCATAAGTAATGACCAACAAAAGTCAGAAACAGGAAAGACATTTGCTTGTTGAACACTGCCTCATAAAACCCATTCACACAGTGCCAGTATTTAAAAGTAGGCACAAAACAATGACGATAATGCATTTTTCTAGTTTCATGATGGGAAATGAAATAGATGATAAATACATTTTATTCTGGATAAAACATCAGCATTTTGCAGGTTGCTCTTGTTTAGTCTCAAATCAACCCTCATCAAGCAGACCTATAATCATGATCAAAGATATTCCAGTTCTGACTGTCCCCATCATTTTGTATATCAGAGACTACATTATCCAATGTAGGTCTTACCTTTTCTAAGACAGTAGGATGTGACTGGAGGGAAATTTTGTTGCTATTTCTAATAGGTCAAGCAACCCCAGAGAGATCTTTGCTGGCTCAGGTTAACATTCAAAGCTACAGAAAATCTGCGTCAGTGAATTCCGTCTGATTCATATTAGCCTGGAAAAGTGTCTTCAATAAAGATTACAAACAAATTGATGGAAGGAATGATGTTAACTGATATGACACAAAGAAAAATAATGCTAAACTCAACTAAATGTGGCACAAAAGTCAATTTACACCTTAAACACAGCAACTCATCAAACTACAAAATATTAAACTGCTGCTCATGCAGCCATAAAATATTATGATGACACATATACAACTCAGCTCACACACAGGACAGAGTCACACACCAGTGACAGCCACTTATACACAAGTTGTTGTTGTCATCAACACTGCCATGCTGCATGAATCAATTAGCCATGCAAAACTAAATATCGTGAAACATTTAATCTTGATTTAGTCCTACAGAAAAGAATGTGAATCAGAATGACATGAAATGAACAGCTGATGTCTTCTATTTCAATACCTGTTTTACGGAAGTGTTCCTCTAGCTGCTCTTTTGTAACACTGTAAGGTAGGTTGCCAACAAACACAACATAGGCCTTCTTCACAGGTTTATTGTCCACAGAAAAATTCTTATCTGGTGTTACATTGTTACTGGTATCAGAGGTAGATTTCTTTGTTTTCGGTGACGGAGTTTTAGCTTTGGAAGGACTGGCTTTCTTTTCTTTGGTCTTTTTCTTTGGAGTTTTGCTACCAGCAGCTGCTGCCACTTTAGCTGCTGCTGCTGCTGCTGCTGCTACTGGGGGTTTCTTAGTGTGACGAGGTGATATGCGTTTCTTAGAGAGAAGCAGCTTGGACTGAAACCCACTGCTACTCTGTGATTTTATTTCCAATGTTCTTTTCGATCGCCGAACTAAAAGGAAAAGGAATTAAGAATCAGATGTCACTAGATACAGGAAAACTGATAAGAAGGGAAAAACTTTCAAAATGCCTCAGCATTTTCACTACAACACAGCTTTACAACATTATCTATTACACAGGAATGTATCGACATAGTATCTAACTCATCATCATAATTGTTGTTGCCAGATGCCAAGACTGTACCACGTTTCAACAGCCACCACTCTGTATTTGTTGTTATGAAGCATCCTAATGAGTTGAACTGTACAAAAACTTACACAGGTGTGTTGCTGATTTATTTCCTTTTGAATAATTCTCCAACCAAGAATTTATCGCCAAATCCACACAGGTGTTTCCAAGAACCTTGTTGGTCACACAGATATATTTTGGATACTTAGGCGACTGTACATCAATGCTAATGAACTGATAATTTTCTTTTCAAATCTTATCATAGGTACTTAACATCAATACAACAACAACAGACTGGATTGTAATTCCGAGAAAAGCACACATGCTTGAGAAGGTCACAGCTTGGATTTTACCCTACCTACCTACCTACATACATCATCATCATCCTTTAACATCCATTCTCTATGCCAGCTTGGGTTGGATGGTTCAACAAGAGCTGACCAGCTGAAGGTTTGTTCAGGCTCCCTGTGTTTTCATATGGTTTCTATGGTTGAATGCCTTTCTAACATCAACCACTTTACAGAACATACTAGGTGCTTTTTACGTGGCACCAGCACCTACAAGCCCACAAAATTAGTAATGCTCAGCTGGAGAGGGTTGCAGTGGGTGAGCCTGTATGCAAGGGCAACCATGCTTTTACTTTGCTTGACATGTCTTTACAAGCACAGCAAACCACATGGAGTCTCAGCCCCCTGTCATCCCCTCTTTGAGTCCCAACATCTGTAGATCCTTTCTCACCATTTCATCGTATGTCTTCTTGTGTGTACTCCTTCCACACGTTCCCCTGACAATTAGAGGTTTTCACCTCTTGATGCAACTATCTTTATTCATATGCATTACATGGCCGTACCAGTGCAGTACACTGCAACTGATACTACATATACCCAGTTTTTCTCCCAAATCACTGACACTATCAAATATATATATCATATATATCATCATCATCAAGTGTTTTAAATCTGGGTTTTGTCCCTATTAATGGGGGTGGCTGGATCTACCTACCTCAATGCCATAGCAACTGCCCTCATACCATCTCACCATCTCACCTAGTTTGGGCATCACAATATCAACTGTGACATAGATGAAGGAAATTTCAAAATATAATCAAAAGTATAACTTGGCAGAATGGAGCAGTGACTGAACTTACCTTTGGATTTTTCATTTTTCCATTTGTTTGTTTTGCTTCGTGTAGATTTTTCCGTCTGCAAAAGAACATGGAATATTGATATGGAATTTCAAACAAAGGGAAGAAGAAAATTTCTTTTAGCACAAACAATAAGATACAAACATACTTAACAACAAGACTAGAATAGAAGGCAACAACCATCTCTGACTTGCAGAAGGCATTGTCTTCTCACTGCCTCTTCTATTGTTAAATTGAAGGCCTCTGATCTTCAGAGCCAGCTGGCTAAGTAGCAGCTTCATTCAGGCTTACTAGTCACTCCAACACTCTTTATCCAAAGTGTATCCATCAATCTCTATCATCTCCAGTCCTTCCACTTCAGAATATTATCTCTCTGGAATTTCATCCCACTTTTCCTTGCAGCTATCAAGTTGCAGATGTTAAAGAACCTCAGCTGTGTCCAATGTTTCTGGTCTTCGCAGCCATTGCCTCCAGTTCCCGAAATGGCAACAAAGCATGGTTGTGTGGTGTTTAAACTAGTAAAATCTGACCTCTTGCACCTATCCTACAATGTCGTTCTATAAATAAACATCTTCAAAATCTCTAAGCTACAAGATAATACATTATTAATTTTTTTTAATGTGAATAAAAAAGCATTATATTTCAGAGAATGAGCCAAATGCTAAAGGGTTCAATACCACTTCATCCTCCAAGTTACTATTTTTGTTGCAGGAACTACCCTGGTAGAGTAGATTATTATTCATCCATATTCTGATTACACCACAACTTAACGAAATCTGTTTTATAGATTGAAAATTTCATGCTGAGACAATTATGCCTTTTCAAAGGACATTAACAATATAAATAAAATCAAATGGTCCTAATTAGTAATTAACACTGACAACTTAGTAACAGTTGTTACTAAGTTTATCACTTTCTATTTTTAAGAATTAAGCAAGTCATTCAAAAGGCTGTGTTGATAATACTGAAAGCTATCATCTCAATGATAACAAATTGCTGATATCTTGATCACTGGGATATCAACAATGTACCCTTTAAAGCTACACTAATTTAGCCAGTATTTATTGTTGCCTACATTCAAATGTAACTTCCCCACAAACTTTATGTTCAAACTGGCCAGATCCTGTCTCTCACACCTGCCTAACAATGGGATTCTTAAAATAAGCAATGGCATCATCAAAATCTCAAAGCTACAATATAATGCATGATCAATTCAAAATGATGTGAAAGTGATAAAGATGGAGCCACATATCACAAATACAATCAATACATGCACAGTTGCACTATTGTTGCCTTAGATCGGGACAAAACGATGACAGAATAACTTTTTAGCATTTAAACAGACCACATCCAACCCAAATATTCTAACTGTTTTATGCAAAAACTGGCCAGATCCAGCCTCTCACATTTATCCTACAATGTCAGTCTTCAAAATCTCAAAGCAATAAAATATAGCATAATTGATTGACAACAATGTGAATAAATAAGCATCACATTTGACAGAGTGATCTGAATGCTAAATGGTTAAAGACACAAAGGGATTGAACTTAGAACTTTATCTTTGCAAAGCAAACTTCTTAACCACACAGCCATCATGCACATGTACACACACAATAAAAACACAAGCAACCGTTTATATTGAACCTTACTCAATTACGCTTATCCTAATTAAAGAAGGCTTAAAATTGCTGTGGGCAGACTTACAAAGAGATCTGTTATATCCCCATTATATTATCTCCTATAATCCAATTATGATATGTTTAACTATAGCATTGAGCTTATCACATTATTATATTGCAACAGCAGCTGCCGACCCTTAATACAAGCCCATATCTAGGGCAATTCTTGTCAAATAACAAATAACATCAAACTAGAATCTCATACAATATATAAATAATGAAATATGGATCTTATTCAAAACATTATCTTCTTTTATCCTTTACTTGTTTCAGTCATTTGACTGCAGCCCATGCTGGGGCACCACCTTCAAGAATCTTTAGTCAAATGAATCAACCCCAGTGCCCTTTTTTTTTTTTTTGTCTTAAAGCTTGGTACTTATTCTATCGATCACTTTTGCCATATCACTAAGTTACGGGGATGTAAACACATTGACACTAGTTGTCAAGCAGTAACGGGGGACAAACACAGATACAAAGACACATACAAATCTATTTATATATATATATATATAGGTAAATTAGTAATATTGCACAATGCTCAAATGTTAGCTAATTTTATTATAGATATCTAACCAGCTTTCATTGCGAAGCTAATTATCAAGAAGGAGAATGAAAATGTTTTTTACAAAGAAGTTCAAAATGAAGAAAATAATATATGAAGAAAATAATATATAAAAAAAAATAATATATAAAAAATAAACATACCAATACATTATATTGTCTTTGAGCTTTTGAAGTTCAATAAGTAGTTCGTGTATATAATGGTTGGAAAACTAAGGATGCATGAGAATTGAGTGTTGTGTTAGGTTTAAAAAAAGTATTAAAAGTTTGTGTTAAGCAGGAAGTGTGGTGTCAAAACAGGAAGTGTGTGTAAGGGGAGACAAATTTTAACTCT
>JARUKP010000948.1:0-10249 GCA_029874955.1 Octopus insularis
CGAAATACGACAACTTTTAACATGAAATAACTTCGAATATAAAAATTTTTCTCTGTTCTATAAGACAAAATATACAATTATACGAAGTTTTAAAGTGTTTTGGTAGAAAACACACTAAATAAAAAATGGTGCCCGCCAAATCAGAAAGATCTATGTTTTGTAACTTATTAGTATTTTAACTGGATATTTATGATTGTATCTTTATTTATAGAGCTCGGAGTGCTTCAACCAGATCTCGTGATGTGTGGAGCAGCCGTAACCGAGATAGCAATAAACGGGACCTGTATGGGCGAGACTATGATTCACGGAGGCGGGACCGCTATAGTCCACCAAGGCATGAACTTAGTCCGCCTCAGATGAAGAGAATGCGAAGAGACTGGTCAGTAAAGTTTCTTATTTTCTATCTACATTGTCTTCATGTCAAGTAAACCTTCATTGATTTATTTGATGTCATTAAATTGATTCAGTTTATTGTGATGTCATGTGTATCTTCATTCATTATGATGTCATCTTATCCTCATTTATTATGATGCTATCTTCATTCATTGTGACATCACATATTTCTTTATTCATTGTGCTGTCATGCATTCCCCAATTCATTGTGACATGTATGCATGTCATATATCCATTTAATGAGATTGAAATAAATGAGATGATTGTAGGCAGCATAGTAAAAATCCAGCTTTGGGAAGTCTATGTTTGTATGTATGTGTATGTATGTGTGTGTATACAGTGTATATAATAAGTTATTACAAAAGCATTGCTAAAAATACTTTTGAGTTGAATTGTAATAGCCAATCAAATTGACTGTTTTTCATTTAGACACGATATATCCAGTGCCTCCTTCATCATAGGTGTGATTTGGTTGCTGTTTCTACCATATCAAATTGTTATATAGAGACTCATTTGTGGTGTACATTTGTGTTGTTATTATTTAGTCACAAATCTACTGTCCTATTCAAAAGTTTTCGAGCTGTGACTGAGCCATCTTTTTTACATTTTAAAATCTGATAACTGATTTATGTCTCAACTTGCCAATTTAGTAGCCAAAATCTTGCAAGCTTGTTTGGTAGTAGGTGGCTTTTATTGTGAACATTTGATTTGAATATAGCAGATTTAAATGCTTTTTTTTTTTTTTTTTTAGTAAAAATTACATCACTCTGTTTTATTCACCTTGCTTAACTGAACCTTTACAAAACCAGTTCCTATGCTATTTCATGTTTGTGTAAACTGGCAGCAGTAGAAAGGGCATTCAACTAGAAAAAAAAATTGCTTCTGCAAGAATGATGTATAAAAAAAAATTACTCAAGCAAACATGGAGTCAAAACAATCCAAATTAGTTTTAGTAAGCTGTGCCTGGTCAGATCCATACGAGTTCTGATCAGTAAGTATCCTGTTTGTTCCTATAGTAACAAAACTAAAGCACACAGGGTGAAGCCGCTTGGCAAAGATTGACCTTGAACTCTGCTGTGCATGCGCACTATGTTTTAACATTCTAGCTCACTTTCGCTGTTTACAGCAGTGCTTGGAAGGAACATGCGTAACGAGTGATCGTCACATTGACCATGATAGAGAAAGTTGTCATGGTGATGCCTGCTCAGAGGCCTACACAAAGTTGCAGAAAGTGTATTGAGAGGAGTGTATGAGTGGTTCAGACGTTTCCAAGATGGCCAAAAATATGTCGATATTGACGCACATTTTGGGAGACCCGCAACCAGCAGAACTGAGAAATACATCGCAGATATGCATGTAGCTGTTAGGGGAAATTGTTAAATCACCATCTGTGAGTTATCAGAGTTATCAGAGGATGTGCAGATTAGTTACAGTTCAGTTCATCATCACTGAAGATTTGAGTATGAGATGCGTGTATGCCAAGTTTGTGCCAAGATTGCTTTCAGCTGACCAAAAGCACACTTGGGTTTCAGTTGCACAAGATCTTGATTGTGTCAAGAACGATGAAAACTTTTTGTAAACTTCATGTAGGTCTTTGGGCAGGTATTGCCAAGCTTTTGGCAAAATTTGATGCAGATTCTTTGCTCACCTTTCACTGTCATGGTCAGTGCAACGATCACACGCTACATACCTTCTTTCCAAGCACTGCTGTAAACAGCAGAAGTGAGCTAGAAATGTTAAAACCTAGTACACATACACAGCAGAATTTGAAGTCAAGCAGTTTCACTCTGCATGCTGTAGCTTCGTTACTATGGCAACAGTCCTGGTACTTATTGATCAGACCGTGTATTTTTGCACAGAGAGCGAAAGAGAAATAGTAGGTCAGTTACTATATATTCTGAACGACCATATTTTCCTCTTTCTTTTTTTTTTTTAGCCTTTTATCTGTCAGTCTCACTATCACTTCAATCTCTCTTTCTTTAGTCTTTCTCACATGCCTGTCCTTTTTTGTTTACTTAGGCTAAAATTATATATTTAACAAGTATGTTAGACTTTGCATTACATTTTGAATTGTCTCTTGTTTATGTCTCTCATTTCTGTCCCTTGTTTCTTTCTTTCTCCCTCTTTCTTTCAACCCCCTTCTCTCTCTCTCTCTCTCTCGATTCTATCTTTTCTTTCTGACTCTCTTTATCTTTCTCTCTTTTTTTCCCCGATTCTTCTTTCCCTGCTTTGTTTTTTATATTCTGTCTTTCTTATTTATATATATGTCTATCCCTATTTAATTATGTGTGTCTACATAAATACTTTTTTTTTTTGCTTTAGGGATGATGGAAGTGGTGGCGGGGCTGGTGGTGGAAACAGTGGCGGTGGAGGTGGCGGAGCACCCGGAGGTGCAGGTGTTGGTGGTGGCGGTGGAGGTGGAGGTGGCCGCTATGATATGCCCTATGGCGGTGGAGGTGGTGGCAGTGGGGTTGGTGGCGGTGGGGGCGGAGGTCTCCTGCCCACTACAGGTTTGCCCCACCCTGCTTGGGGTCCAAATATTGAACTAAATTTGCCCCTGCCTAATCAACCCCACTTTGGGAACACAAATCAACCTCAGAATCGGTAAGTCTATTTTTTATCTTCATTTCTTATTTTAATGATGAGAAACTATTAAGCTTACAACTGTTGCAGAAAATGCCATGTATATCAGATGATTTCTTAGATAGTGGCTTAAAAATCTAGTTTGTGGTTTGTTTGTTTTTTTTGATATCTCTTAGTAACATTTTTTTTTTATGATTTGGTCAGAAGGAAAAGTTAGTGCCCATGTCTTACTGCAGCCCCTCCGAGTCCTGTGAGATTGGTGTAGTTGATGCTTATACTTTGGTGAAGGATGAAAATGTCAGTGTATTGCCCTTTAACATTTGGTTAGCTTCTATAAGGTGGCAAGCAGGAAGAATTGTTAGCATGCCAGGCAAAATGCTTAGCAGCATTTTGACTGTCTAAGCTCACATTCTGCTGAGGTTGACTTTACCTTTCATCCTTTCAGGGTTGATAAATTAGTACCAGTTGGTCACTGGGGTTGATGTAGTTGACTTAATCCCACCCCTAAAATTGCTGGCCTTTAGCCAAAATTCGAATTCAATGTTTGGTTAGGTCCCATTATGTTCAAAATATAAATCCTGCTTAGGGTCCTTCATCATCATTATCATTCAATAACCATGTTCCATGTTGGCATGGGTTGAACTGTTTGACAAGGATCCAATAAGCTGAAGGTCTGTACTGTGCTCCACTGTCTGCTTTGGCATGGTTTCTACAGCTGGATGTCCTTTTTAATTCCACTCACTTTACAGAGTGTACTGAGTGCTTTTCTCTTTTTGTGCTACTAGCACTATTGAGGCCACCATGTAGCACATGAGCCAAAAAAATCCTGGGAAGGAGGATGCTGCATCCATATGTTAGAGGGGAGGTTGGGGTAGAGCAGGTTCTTGTGGAAGAGCTACATAGCTACTCACTTTTAGGTGAGTGATGAATTAGAGGTAGATCTAAGGAGATAGACAGTAGTGATGAGATGTCCAGGTGGCATCTGATGTAGCAGGAGTAGTAGTGAGAGGGGGTTTGCAAGAGCGTATGTGGGAGTCAAAATATGTTTAGTTTTAATATAGAGTATTCTTCAAATTACTGTAAGGTATTTTTGTCTTAGCTTCTCAAGTTTTCATTTTTCTAAGGACTAATGATCATGACCTTTGCACGTTTCCAAAATTATGAGATTGATGTGATTAATGTTGAACTTGACTATTTGTAGTTAAAGCATAATTGGAGAGGGAGTTTGAAAGATGGTTGTTGTGGGATAGAACTAAGTGAAGTTGTGATTAGTGGGAGGTTTAGAGATGAGACACTGTGAGTAGTGGGGAGGAGGAGGGAAGATAATAAGTGAGTTTAGGTGGAGAAGGAAAAGAAATGCAGTGCTCATTTCAATCTCTGTTTAGCAGTGTTGTAAATCTGTTTGGATGTTTTTTATGTTTCCTTTCACGTATGTTTTAGAATTGAATTAGATTATCCGACCCAGCCTCCAATGCTGACCATCAAGCAGTTCCTCTTGCAGCAAGATGACGGCATCAGTGACCAAGATGCTATCAAGAAGTACAACGAATACAAGATGGAATTCAAGAAGAATCAGATAACAGACTTTTTTCTTTCACATAAGGATGAAGAATGGTGAGTACCATGCATTTACAAGTCAGCTCAACTTGAAAGTGTTGACTCTATCCTTTTTCAATTTGAGTCTATTTGCTTTTCTTTTTGCACACACTGTCATTATAAAAAAATATTTCTCTAAGATTAAAAAATAAATATTAATTTGTCTGCATATATTATGTCATTACTTAGTGTGTAGAAATTTCCCCACTGCTCAATTATATATATATATATATATTTTTTTTTTGGTAAGAATATCAGCTAGGTCAAATTCCTTCAGAACCCCTCTTGTAGTTCTTGAATGAGAGAGTTTGGAATTTGTTGTTTGAGATTTATAGTAATGGGTGGGGGTAATGAAAGAAATTGGAGTTAGTCTAAGATATTTATAATTCCACATGAAAGGAAAGGTGCTACATTATTAGTGTTAGTAGAAACTTGAAAGAATGGTGATATTTGGTGGGGAATAAGTAAGATGCTGAGATTCTGGAGACAGAATAGATTTCTAATTGAAATAAGATTTTTTTTTCAAGGATTTTTTTTTTCAATTGGCAAACTATATGAGTGCAATAAATGTTAGTTTAAGATGCTGGCCATATATTTAAAAGTTAAAATTCAATTATTGTTCCTGCAAGCAACAAAATATGAAAGATCTGTATTTTTCTTTATGTGACTGTTATGTTGTGTTACTGCAGGTCTGTTCTGACCAAGCAGACTTATGTTGCTCTGGATATCTTGCCTCTCCATAGTTGAGGGCCATACTGCATGCTCTAAGAAACAGTGCTATGGACATGTACTTGCTGCTTTGTCTAGTTCATTTCCATACATCTATAGATTCTGATGGGTGATACATCACATCGGTGGTGAGCAAAATGGACTTGTTCAGACCACGTGTTGCAGTTGTACTGTACTTGATGACTGTTGATCAGGTTGGTTGGGCAGCATAATTGATATGATGGATCAAATCTCTGTTTACATGATTTTCCTTTATTCTTCTATCAAGAAATACCAACCTTCAGATAATAATGGAGAAATGTTTTAGAAAAGGTATCATCTGATTTTTTTTAATGTACACATCACAATGGTGGTTATTGCTGAGTGATTGGTAGATAATAGTGAAAATGTTTTTGTTATATTGTCTTTTAATTTTTCACACATTAGTATGATAAATACATTTATATATATATTCATATTTATATATACATATTATTGAATATCACCTCACAGGAAATTATAATTATTTTACATATTGCTCTATTACGACAAGATGAAAATCATTTGTTGAGCTGTTTGTAATTGTGGGGTTGACTATCATTGTATCAGTTGTATTTACATTTGTTAGGTGGTAGAAGGGAGTTGTGGGTGGTGTTGAGGCCTTTCTGTCAAAGGCTTCAGAATAACAAAAGCAAACTAACCACATACAAGAATGAATCCTTTGCAGACATAGATTACTGGGTTTCAAATTTGGTAGGTGGAAAACGTAAGCAGCTTGTTATATGTGCGTGTTTCTTTGTCTCCCTTCTGTTTGCACACTGATTAAAAAAAAACGTCACTGTTCATACAAAACAGTGTCACATGTCTGTAATCTTCTCATGAAGACATGTCTGGCTACTGAGCTGTTTATGTTTGAAGGACTAGGAGAAATATCACTTTGCTTGGAAACTGGTAAGGGTTGAAAGAACATCCAGTCATAGAAAGTCTTTATCAGTGAGTTTTATCTGATTCAGGCAAACATGAGAAAAAATGGACATTAAAACAGTGGTGATCCATCCATCCATCCATCTTCCCTGCCTCCTATTTCTGGGAAGGTCATGGGGGTAGAGTCCTCAAGCATCTCTTCCATAGGATTCTATGAGAAGCAACCATCATTACACTTTCTGGCTGGATTCCCTGGAATGACTAACTGAAACAATGATATTATTCAACTATCTTGTTTTTGGCCTGTCCTTTTAGTATTCTATGGCCTAGCAACAACATTGTGTCTTTGACCATGATGTTAAGTGGTTCAGTCCACTTTGCTATCAAGGCACATCATACAGGAATAGCAACTTACTGTAAACAGAATGTATCACTGTAAAATTGACCGATATTTACTTCTTTTACAGTGCTTAGTTGCAACTTGCAAAAGGATGGGTTTCATCAAATACAACCATAATCTTTCTCCTATGGTAGAAACGAATCCTGTTAATATACCATACTGTTGTTGGCAGCATTGCCAGACAGTCTAATAGTTGTACTTCTGGAGCACAATGAAATAACTGCAACCAACATGTATTCATTGATTCATGAGCTGGTACACTTGCCCAGCTCCTCATCTACTTGCCTGTGTTGCCTCAGCTTTGTGTGTGTGTTTAGGCAATATGCAGTTGGAAGCAAACAGGCAGCAAAAGCAGTAGCTTTCTCAGCAGAAGTGAAATGCTAGTTGTAGATGAGTAGTTTGGTGTGAGTGCTTATGTAGGGTATAAGCAAAAGCAGAAAGTATCAGTAGTAGAGGAGTGTGTCTATTCAGCTAACTCTTTCCTTGTGAGTTTGTGTCACGGGTCAGTGTAAGTAGAAATTGATACATACACAATTTTTTTTCTTTTTGTTAAGCAATTGCAGCTTATTAGTAAAACTAATTAATTCAATATTTATATGTATATATATTTATATATATGTAAATAGTAATTATAATAATAATTCTTTTTTTTTCCTGCTGATTACTAATTACTTTTTTCCTCCTGAAGGCTCTTCCTTCTACACAGTTTCGGCAAGAATCTCTGGAACCAACAAAATATACACATCTGTTCCGACTTTTGCTAGCTAGCTAGGGTCCTGCGCACAATGCAGTGTAGTACATTGAAGTTTCTAAGTAGTTAAGGGTTCTCTGTAGGCTTTATTTTTTATTTTTTTTTATAAATGACTTTTTCTGCGGAAGGAACTTACTTTTTTGACGCCTGCCATTGGTAGCTGTTAGCTGCTGGTTGTTTGGGCACTGCTTACAGGTAATGATGTAAAAGTCTTGTAAAAAAACAACAATATTAATAACAAAACAAAAAAAACATACACATAGACTACTACTATTAACACAATCATTACAAAACTCCATCAGTATCATTGCCTCACATTCTCTCTTTCTCTTTTACAGCTCTTTATGTTCTGACATCATACCTCTCTGAGGTTGACTTTGCCTTTCATCTTTCCTGGGTCGATGAAATAATCATTTGTCAAGTTCTAAGGGTTAATAGAATTAATACTGTTCCCTCTCGTTAAATTTCTGGCTTTGTTTCTGCATAAGAAATTGTTCTTAGTGCATGGGTGCTCACAGCCCTCTACTAGTTGGGCAATGCAATCATTTAGCTTTCTGTCGAGAACTAATGGTAGGGGAAAAGCAACGATATTATCGAGGAAACTCTTGCACTGAGAATCAACTGGCTGGACTTTCATCCTTGTGACTACAAATAGCTTCCAGAAACCTTTGACCTGTCAGTGCTTCTGAGATACATTGTTGATCTGAGATTAACTCTACCAGCCCAAATGTGCTGTCTGGCCTTAGCAGAAATGCATAGTGTGTCAAAACTGTTCACCTTGTACTTTATCATTGTCTGAGCACTTCCAGTTTTGTGAAACTTTGTTGAATTGCTGTTGTTTTGTGTAAGACACATCTGGAATTGGCTGAGTCTTTTGTGAAGATCATGGTACTACATGACCTTTGGTTTGGAAGGGCAGTTTTTCTGTCCCATGGCTATGGTGACAGAAGTTGTATGATGGACACAGTTGAAAGGCCTGAAGACAGACACTTTTCTCTTCAACCCCTAGCTTTTATTGATTTTTCCAAGCTATTCAGAGAGGGAGTTGTCTCCCAGTAAATTTATTGACAGGTAGTTGAGAGTGATGAGTATGGTTCAGGTGAATGGGGCTACTCTTGTTATGTGCCTGTTGGCTGAGGAATACAGATGGGAGACATCACCTTTGGTAGAATAATATGGAAACACTGGAGGTTTCTAATTGAGTTTAGGTAGTGGTTCTCCTCTTCAGACATTTCCATGGTTTGTATACTGTGTAGGCTATCACTTTTCATTTTATAACTTGTACTTGTATTATCCTTTCATATGTTACCCTTGTGTCAATAATAATAATAATGATAATAATAATAAGTTATTATTGATGGTGGTGAACTGCAGAATTATTACAATGTTGGAGAAAATATTTTGCAGCATTCACTTAGGTGTCTTTACTTCTGTATTCAACGTCAATTTTGTCTATCGTCTCATCACAATCCATAAAATAAGTACCAGTAGGGTACTTTGTTCATCGAAAACTAACTGCAAAATTTGTGATCTTGTGACTGTTAGAAATTATTTTTTTTTCTTATAGTCTGAACCAAGATAGCTTTTAGTACATGGTTATCTTTGTGTTACACTTTGATATATTACTCATCAGTTTGCCAAACTGGAATTAAAACAAAAGCACACTTGTGAAGTGAGTGTATAATTTGTCAATTATATAGTGTTTTTATTACTTATATGTTGCTATATACCTCTTTGTTATACCTATTTTACAGACAGCTTAGGAAGTTTGTCAAATGGATTCTAACCTGTTCTTGTGAGATAGACTTAATCTTTTATTTGCTTTAACACTAGCACCTATCTTAGTGATGTTCCTAACAGAGTTCGCTCTGTTGTGGGATTTCAGTAACCCATGAAAGCTTAATGGTCTTTAATCATGCTAAGTACCATTGATCGATTCACTGCCTGATTTCTTCGTTGATACATCTTAAGGGAATCATCCATTTAAACTACTATCTTCCTTGTGTTGTTTTGTTTCTTTCTGTGTTTGCTATTGTTTTTTGCTTTTCTCTCCTGCCATGTACTGCTATGTTTAGAAAAACTTCGATAGTGTTATGAATAGCTCTGGAGAGATGAAGAGACAGGCAAGGTCTTATACATCTTGGTCTTCTACCCTACAAACATAGATTATTATGCATGCAACCACATACTCACGCACACACACATACACACACACACATACATACATACACACACATACATACATATACACACATCATTCTTTGTTACTGCAAAGACACCATCCCCACCGCACCGAAATACCCACAAATCACAGAAACACACACACTTTGCTGTTTTAACACTTTCTGATTTAATTAAATTTAACAGTTCATTTTGCCTTCTTTGTCAGATGCATTTTAACATAAATTAACATCTTTGTTTAGTGGAACTTTGTATTAATTACAAAAAACAAACCAACTTTTTCTTTTATGTAATTGTATTAAACTACATACCTGGTATATAAGGATAAGCAAAGAGGAGTGATAGATTAGATAATGAAGCAGTGAACTTGTGCTGTTTGGTGGTTTAGAGTGCTCTGTTTCGATTATCAGTTTTTGTGCTGGTTATAAAATCTTTAAAAGAGTGTATATTAATAATGTACATAGGTTTCTGAAAGCAAAATTTCATCAGTGTGAAGGAGGTTTATTTCTCTAGTGAAGATACACACATTTCAACCTGTCTATCTGTCTAATGTGAATGTGCTTGTACATCTATACATGTATGTATTGTGTGTGTGTGTGTGTGTGTGTGTGTGTGTATGTATACGTGTTTGTGTGTGTAAACGCACACAAACCCGAGGTACTAAGGACTAAAAGCAAACACCATTATTGTTGCCGCTGTTATTATTAATGTTC
>JARUKP010000949.1:0-10245 GCA_029874955.1 Octopus insularis
AATCTTTCTTTTTTTTCTCTCTATCACAAACATAATATTTATATATATATATATATATATATATATATATATATATATATACACACACACACATACATATATATATATATTGTAAGATACAAATAAGATAATTTATTTTCAAATACAGAAACGCTGTTAGAACAGCAGAAATATTGGGTAAATTACCTTTACAAAGAGGAAAAATTTCTCAACAATCAGCGTGTCCTAATTTCTTTGATGGTAAATATTCCATCTTAAAATCATAGTTTAATAATATAGTACCCCAGTGTTGCAACTGCACCATGGAGGCCAATAAGTTCTCTATGTCAAACGATTTTTTTCTTTGGTTTTCATACAAAAAAAAATTTCTAAATGTCCAACACAAGCTTTGAATAACTCTTGACCAATTTTATATCATGATGTAGGATAAATAATTTAACAAAGCAGGGGAAAAGAAGTATTTACATGACACACTACTATTATTGTTACACAAGGTTAGACACTCTCTGCCAATGGCTCACATTGAACTGCTTACCCCTGAACTTCTGACAGTTCTTTATTTTACAGAAACGTGTCAGTCCACTTTCAGCATGTGCGTGTCTGTGTGTGTGTGGTATTTAAAAACTCATATCAGAGGTTCATAACACATACAAAGGATACAGCAGAATTATTTAAACCTCTGCTAAAATGCACACGTCATAAAATATATGTGGAAAAAAATGCTTATATAGACAAATGACGTTATTTTAAGCATTATTTTATATCAAACAGACTCCTGATGTGAGAAGCCTATTCCTCAGATGCAGATGTATGGGAATGTGTTATGAACCACCGATATGAGTTTTTAAATACCACACACACACACACACACACACACACACACACACACACATACATACATACATACATACATATTGTGCATGCATCTATGAGTATGTATGTGAATGTGTCAATATATGTGTAGGTGTGATCAAATAAATGTGCATGTTTAGATGTTTTAGTATGACCACATGTTTTTGTATATATGCATGTATGTATATATGCATGTATGCATGAATACATGTATGTATGTATGTATTAGTGTCCCCCCTCCCCCTTCCTCCTTGCTTTTATGTACACCAAATGGTGATCTGTGATAAAACATACATTAAACTCAAGTTTAATTTAACTGAATCCCATTTTCATTAATAACACCTTAAACTTCTTTCACTTCTTCCTTCCATCTAAATCTCTTCAACTAATCTCAAGATGTGTTTATCCTCGTTAAGTGCAGGCCAACAGCTGCAATTAATTATGTTCAGTCTCAATACTATTTAGATTAGTGTGTATGAAGTATATGTCTGCATGCGTGTGTGTGCCTCTGTGTATCTGCATAAATTTTATTTTGTGTGCGTGTGGTGTGTACTAGTGGTTTTTATTCATGTTGTTGCTGTTGTTGTTTTAACCCCAGGTCAACCCTTAATGCGCAAACCTATGATCAAAGGCATTCCAACCATGACCATCTCATTTTTTTAAGGGTATCTCAGACTATATTATCTAATGTAACACTTTCCTTACTTTTTTATGATGATTAGATTGTGAGTTGAAGATTTGGCTGCTATTGCTAGCAGATCAAGCAAACACAGAGATCCTTCACACTTTGGGGGCGGGGGGGGAAATTTGTTCAATTAAGCCCTTCAAAGCAATGCTCCAGCATAGCTGCAGTCCAATGACTGAAACCGGTAAAAGAGCCACTGTAGAGTTTTTTTGTTGTTGTTTAGCCTGGGTCAGCTCTGATTGAGCAGACCTATGATCAAAGTGGTTCAGGCCTTGAATCATCCTGATCTTTAAGGAGTATCTATCTAGGCCTGGCTCTCTAGCAGTTACAGTGACGAGTGTTCCAGCTGATTCAATCAACAAAACAATCTGCTCATGAAATTAATGTGCAAGTGGCTGAGCACTCCATGGACATCCATATCCTTAATGTAGTTCTCAAGGATATTCAGCACGATACACTAAACGGAATAAGGTTGGCCCTTTGAATTACATGTACAACTCATTTTCAACAGCTAAGTGAACTGGAGCAATGAAAAATAAAGTGTCTTGCACAATATGTTGCCGGGAAGCTGTATGATACAGTAACACCTCTGCCAATCCACTGCCCTGACAAAGTTGATTTGAATGGGATTTGAACTTGGAGGTGCAGAGGATCACATCAAATATTGTGAAATATTCAATCCAAACTCTCCAATGACTCTGTCAACAATCCACCTTCGGGTAGACACAGAAATTGAGTTCTTAATCCCAATCTTTGAAGGTTACCTAATAAAAAACCGAAGACTAAAGTTTCATAAATTAATCCCAGTATTTGACTGGTACTTATTTTATAAATCCAGGAAAGGTGAAAAGCCAAATATCAATCCTCTTAAGATTTAAACTCAAAATGTAAAAGGTCATAACTAAACATCACAAACCATTTGGCTCTAGTACTCTGCCAATCTATAATAATAATAATAATAATAATAAATGCCCTGATGCAGTACCAGGCAGTGGCTCTCATGGCTTCTGATCTTAATCGATTGGAAGTGTTATCATGTATATTGTTTTGTCTTGGTATAAAAGTTCGGCTACAGCAAATATTCTGCTTAATACCACAGACTTGCTTGTCAGTTGCTTGACCTTAACCAGCTGAGCATGTCCCTTAGTGGTTGACGATATATGCATCTCTGATCACGAGCAGAAGTTGTTGGTTAGAGATTCTATGAAGAAATGAATGGGGGGTGTACAGATGAAAAGTTGAAACCAGATAACATTGACAGTTAAGCGCACGTTTCGGAGTTACATCTGGAGCAAAGACAAGAAACAAGAAGGATTCTGAATGATTTCAAGAACTGAAACAAACAGTAGTCTGTTCACATCAAGCAGAATTAGTCGTTTCAGTTAGGGAAGTGATGGAAATCAGCTAAAAAAAAAAAAAAGGCAACTGGAAGGCCCCGGGACCAGATGAATCAAACGATTTGGTGATTGTCATGTACGAATAGGATCGACTATCATAAGGTGTACGATATGATTCCACACTCTTGGATTATAGAATGTATGAACCTATTTAGTATTGCATCGAATGTTGAGCGATTGGAAGTTTAGGGACAATAGAAATCAGGAGAGGCATCTTCCAAGGGGACCGCCTGTCCCCACTGATTTTTCTACTGTGCATGATACCACTAACACTGATTCTGAGGAGAGCAAAGGTTGGTTATGTATTCAAGAGCCGCTAACAGAAAGTTCACCACTTGTTATTCATTGATGTTCTCAAACTCTATGGTAAAGATGAATCTCAAGTCAGTTCTCTCATTGATACGGTGTTCACTGCTGATATCAGAATGGAGTTCGGGTTGAGAAAGACAAGGAAGTTACTGACTAGATATTGGATACTTCACCCAAAATGTGACACAGATAGACTGTATGTATCAAGAAGAACAGTGGGAAGCGGACTGATTCGATGCGAACACAGCATTAGCGTAGAAGAAAAGTACACGGCATGGTATATAAAATTCCACAGAACCGCTATTATTGGAAGTAAGAAGGTCAGAATTTTGTGGGCCGGAAGATTGCAAACATGAAGCACTGTACAGGTACTTAAAAGTGAATGAAACTGAAAACAGGTATATAAAGAAAAGAATGAACAAATTCATAGGGATGCTGAAAATAAAACAGAGAAAAAATATGGTTATGGATGACTAAATGTGATTTAAGGCCGGAAGCGGAGGCTGTGATCTGTGCTGCCCAAGAGCAAGCATTAAAATCCGTCAATACATGCCCAAAGAAGTCGCACGACTCAACCGCAACGTATCACTAGATGGAAGTATCAGCGTATATGAACAGAAGAGGATTCATGGACATGTTAGTAGAAAGCTCCGAGATGAAAGTAACATTGATCATCAAAGCAGTCTATCATGGACCAGTAACCGGAATACTACCACCCACTTTGAAGAGCATGCGTTTGCTATCCAAGAACAGGAAATATCAACAAAATACATGATGCACGAAAGGAATACATATTCAGGAAAAGCAGTAAAATGTGACAACCGATGCCGATATTGTGGAGTTAACACTGAAGTTATCACTCACATGGTAAAAAGTTGTCCAAGAATGTCATCTCGCTATTAACTACAGATGAGACATGATGTTGTTGCTAGGACACTCTATGGTGAAATCCACCTGGAGGATGCTTCCGAGTACAAATAAATAAGAAACAACAGTAGGAGTACTGGTGAAATGTCCCAGTGAAAACCCCAATAAAATATAATCACAGACCTGATATAATAATTTGGGATGGAGAAGACACAACTGTGTAGAATTGTGGAAATTAGCTTCCCAGTGGATGTTAGCATAAAGCTGAAGATCAGTGAAATAGTAAACACCTATGCTGAACTATTGAGAAAACTGCAGTTACTCTATCCAGATTACAAGTTCAGGTTAGCACCTGTAATTATTGGGGCCTAGGGAAATGTAACACACTGCTTAAATACCAGTCTTGAGAAATTAAGCTTCTCAAAATCAGAATCAGAAAGTAGAAAGCTAATTCGAACACTACAGATCCAATCTTTCACTGGAACTGTGAAAATCTGTAAAACGTTTCAGACGTTTATCATTTCAATGCATATGAGTATGTCTAGATATGCAACTATATGCATGCAAATACATACATAAAGCAAAGAATATAAATCTGCACATATGCATACATTCATGCGTACATACATACATACATACAAAAATGCCCATTTTTTGATAGGAAGATTCCAATGAGGGAACCTTTGATCAAGATTAGAAACCGGCTTTCTCCATTAGCTAGAAATCTTGAAATATCATTCATATACCTGATAAACAAGGAAAAAGAGACTACAAACCTCCACGTGTGATAAAAAAAAATGTTTGTTAAACCAGTGTGGATGTCACCCATATTATCAGCACCTGCACCAATAACGACATATTACCTGTAACTGCGGCATAGTACTGTCCTAAAGTCTATTTAGAATGTTCTACGCAAGAAGGACTGCCCTGACCTATACATCAAAAGCGTGTTAGAACCAGCAGGTATATACACCTTTAAAAACAAGTGGAACACCTCGATAAAAATATCAATTCCGTGCAAACATAACAGACCTGATATTTTTCTGTGAGATAGTGAACAAAAGTCATGCGCTGACGTAAAGGTCAGCTACCCAGCAGATGTGAATCTACAATAACAAATCCAGAAAATGTCCAATTAATGCGGAAATTACAGCTCTTGTACACTTACTATGAATTATCATTTTCACCTATTATCATAGATGCATTAGGTTTTGTACCAACAAATTGGCACAAAAACCTAGAAATACTTGGTTTCACGGAAAAAGCGCAAAAGCAACTGGCGCGGATTCTCAAAATCCAGTCTATTAATGTCACAGTGAGGTTTTGCAATACATTCCAAAAATTCTCTATCTCAGCTTATCGTGTGAATAGATATGCACACTTGTGTGTATGCATCGACAATTCAACCAACACACCAACTCAACCACATATTACAAACAGCGGGAACTCACGTAGCTCAAAAAGTTTTGTTGCTTTGTTAGCGACCGACTTCAAATCTTTCACGAAGAAAATAAGTAAAACTCAAAGAAATTTCATAGATAGATACATGCATACATACAACTTAGCGGTTCTGCAAAATACCGATAGAATATTACCAGGTTTAAAAATAGTACTGGGGTCGATTCATTTGGCTACAATTCTTCAAGTTGGTCCCCAGCATCGAAGTAGCCTAATGGTTGAAACAAGTTAAAGAAGCAAACGTATATATTACATGTAAGAATATAAATTAACGCACGTAAAGCAAATACTTCAACACTTGCCTCATTACAGTACTATGACAGGATTTCCTGTTCTCTTAAATGTTTCGCTGTTTTAATGCTGCATGTTTGCTTTGAAATATCTTTCTTTCACTGTTACAGTCTTCCTTCTCTTCCTCTGTAAATGTAACTCATGTTTCCCTTGTGTATATAAAGGAAGGGACCAGCTATCAAAATCAGAAATGAGCCATTAATGGGAGAGGCATTATATCATAGATGCAGGCAAATGGTGAACTTTGTTGATCTTACCTTGTTAAAGGCACCGAAGTGTAAGACGTTAGAATATTAGAATTGATGCTGAGAGAATAATTTGTGGCGAACGGTTGGATGATGTAATGGACATATATACACATACAGACATAGAGGGAGACAGACAGACAGACAGAGAGAGACACACAGACAGAAAGAGACAGAGAGAGAGAGAGAGATAGAGGGGACATTGTAATATGACTTAGATGGTGGAAGTAGTATTGGAGGAGATAATGTCGCTGGAGGTACTTTATGCGGTGTCGATGGTACAGGTAGCGACGGAAGTTAGAAAACTTTTATCACTGGAATAAAGACTGAGAATTTAGGAAAGACATATATTTAATCAGCAAGTATATATATACTTTTTTAATGAAGTTTAGAATATTATTACGGTTATTAAATAGCTATTTGGTGAGCTGCTTTTTACGTTCATAATGATTAAAGTGATAGTGGTATTAGTTCTCATGGATTTTTATTAGCCTTCAACATTTACATTAACATATATACAATAGTTAAATAAACTGAACAACATTCAAGATATATCGAATGGAGTAACTTCAAGGTTTCCTGTATAAAAAATAGTATAAAGTAAATAAGTATTCAGAACAAATTAGGTAGGAAGAATGAGGACGCCTTATCCCAATAGAGATTGACAATGCTCCGCATACCATATGGTTCTAGACAGAACAAGTAGAAAAAGAGAACAAACCAATCCTGAAAGTGTGAGATAGTTCCGCCTAGGAAATAAAATTCCCAGATTCTATAAATCAAGTTTCTAGAAACTTCGACCAGAGTATTTGGTAGGAAAAATCCAGTTCTCTTGATTATACAATAGACAATCTCATTAGCCGAAAGGTGTTCATTTAGCCGTTAATGCCCATAATGGTTACAAGATTAAATTTTTATAACTGTCTTTCGCGTTTATAGTATGCAGCAGACCATTTTTGTGAAAACATTTTTTGAAAGCATTTGTTCAGAACTCCGCTGAAACGGTGAAACAAAGGAAAAGTATGTGTAACTGCTGGGAATTATTAGATAATATATCATTGTGCTTATTACATCAGTAAGAATATGTAAGATATTGTCGGGGAAGTTTGTACGGAAGAACTAACATATCGAGGTATAGGAATGGAACTACACGTTATATTCTTCATTGTGAAATATTGAAGGATGTAATATAGAGGCAAACGTATGTCAGTATGTTAGCGAGAATATTATGTTTGGAAGTAAGTGGGATAGTAGAATAAATGCTTCGAAGATGTGTGGACTAGAAGTTAGAGTGTTCCGTCTCAAGCTCAGAGATTCGTGAAGCAAAATGGAACAAAGAAGCATGTGATAGAGAGAAAAAAAGCAGCTTATAACATATTTCTCTAGTTATACTCAGCAGCAATCAGAGGCTCCTTCATTGGAATTTCAATATCAACAACAGGGTATATTTGTTTGTATATATGTCTGCATGCATGCATGCACGTATGTATGTATGTATGTATGTATGTATGTATGTATGTATGTATGTATGTATGTATGTATGTATGTATGTATGTATGTGTGCATGTGTGTATGTATGCAAGTATATATGTATGCATGTATATATGTATAGGTGTGTACGTTTGTTTCTCCTTTTCATCGTATCATATGATTACAATAAAATGCCATTCATTTCCAATATTCTGCAAAAACATATCTTGCCATGGGGAAATATTACCTTGCTTGAAAACAGGTAAAGTTTGGTGACAAGAATGGCATCTGGCCATAGAAAATCTGTCTCAATAACCTCTATCAAACGTTACAGTAATCATAATGATGAAAATGATGAACAGGTCCATTTAATGTTGGTATGAAAAACTAAATACCAAATTATAGAATAAATTGACTGAGTTCCTTTCAAGCATTGGGCCACACGGAAGCGAAGTGGCTGAGTTCCTTTCGAATGTTGGCTCTCATGGAGGCAATGACCAATTTTGGCATTATATTGTGCTTGGGAAGGAGACCCATCAAGTCGATCAAAATCGCAGTCATGGCAGATACCAGTGTCATGCAAATTGGCATCCATGCCAGTGTAATGTAAAAGCACCCATTACACTCTCAAAGAGGTTGGCATTAGGAAGGGCATCCAGCCATAGTAAACCATGCCAAATCAGACTGGAGTCTGGTGCAGCCTTCCAGCGTGCCAGCCCTGGTCAAACCATCCAACCCATGCCAGCATGGACAACAAATGTTAAATGATGATGTGTGTGTGTGTGTGTGTGTGTTAATCTGTGAAAGTCTAGGTGGTAAGGTTGGAGGGGAGGCAATAATAAGCTTTCTTGGCTGAATATTATGGCCTCGGATTTTTGTTTTAGACTTATTTGTGAAGTTTTGAAATTCTCAAGGGTGAATACTGGTGGAAAAAATAATGTAACAGTAATGTATTAGGAAAGACTACTTAATTTTAGATAATGAAACAGCAAAATAGTTTACCTCACTATTTAGAATGCTAGCAAGAAGTCTTCTGATTCAGTTTGATGCTTTATCATAATTAATTTAGCCTTTCTTTTCTGCTCAGTAAAATAAATAGAAGTCCTAACTATTCCTTTGCTCAGTTTATACCTTCTTCAAATCCTAATCCACTGTAATCTTGTGTAATCTGTATCTTGCTTTTAAACTTCAAAATTATTTTGTTCTTAATAATAAAGCAAATTTCTGGGCTTTATGCAAACAATACTCACCTTTCATCTAATGTAGACAGGTTGTAAATCGTGTCTGTCTGTTTTCATAGATTTCACTGTATAGTTTTTTTTTTTGTTCATTCAAATGTCCAGTCTTTTTGTCTTTTTTTTTGGCTGTAAGAATTTCTAAAGTTTCAACAACTACTAAGAAATTTCATAGGCTTCTACCTGAAATAAATCGTGGTTTAATGTTTTGAAGATCATTGTAATATAAAAAAAAAAAAATTATCTTGCTTGCAGAACAGGTAAGAGTTGACAACAGGAGGGACATTTGGCTGTAAAATATACCTCAAGTAAGTATACATCTAAACCAATTCTAGCATGTAAAAAAAAGAAAGAAAAACAATGGCAGACCCAGTTATGGTACACACCTTTTGTTAAAAAGCTTTTGTTGTACTTGCACTCTATAATATTATCATGTTAATTATAAACCTATTAAAAATGATTATTTTTTTTTTCTTCTATTTCCCTTTCAGAACCACTGGTGTATTTCAAAGATGAGTTCTTACCAGATGACAGGGACCACAACCACTAGGACAGGTAAAAACTATTATTTTTTATTTAAATGTTGTTTGTCAACAGCTGTTGTAATAGCCATCATAAAACTCGAATCCGAGAGTAATTTAAATGTTTGATTAGGGTAAATTTCACGGTTGGATACTTTATTCCACTCTCTACTAAGGACCTACTTCAAATAATAGCACCAGATGTGTAATAGTTTATGTGAAATAAAATATTGAGGTGAATAGCAGCTCATCCTGTCATTGTCATTTTTAAACTTTGTGAGATAGTGTTAGGTAAGCAGTAAGAGAACTTTAACATAGGAGTACTGTATGTGCAGACTTTAAATGTAAAGTATTACCAGCGAGATGAGATGTAATATGAAATTGATATGAAAAATACTTAAGGTAAGAACATCAATGATAATTAAGTAATTAAAATAAATTTATAGTTTATTTGATTATTTAAGTAATGGTCTTTATTTTCAACATCTTTTTAACATTTTTAAAATCTTGGGGTTTGTGAGTAAACCATATCTCATGTCCCTACCCTTCAATCTTTTTCCACATAAACTTCTGCTGCTCTAATTTATTAAAACTTAATTTTTTTGTGTTTTTTAATACATGATTCTAAGATGCTCTGGGATGTATCATTAGTGATGTTTCTGGGGCCCTTGGGCCTTCATGTCTTTCAACATCAGACTCTTCATCCAACTGATCCACCCAGGGTAGATCAAGTCCCAGCTTGCATCCCAATAGCTGCAGGACCACTGGTTAGCCCTCTTTATCCAAAACCACCTTATAGCCTTCTCTAGAGGAGTTTAACCCTTTAGTATTCAGATTATTCTACCAAATGTGATGCTTATCTATTCACATTGTATTGAATTAATCGTGCATTCTCTCATAGCTGTGAGATTTCTG
>JARUKP010000950.1:0-10245 GCA_029874955.1 Octopus insularis
AATGTGATGTGGATATTATGCATTGAATAAAGAATATTGTAAACTGGGTAACAAAAGATCTATGAAAAAACATAATCCAATTGATAAATGTGTACAGTATGATTATAACTAATTGAAATTAAAGCATAGCACTTCTGAGATATGTTTTATTGCTTATCTCCAATCTAGAGGCCTGCTTGATTTATGATTCCATTCACATCTAGGATACTTTATCTCAGTGACACCCACCCAAGATGAAATAAAGACAGATAACATTGATAGAATTTGAACTTAAGATCTAAAAAGCCATAACTAAATACTGCTCTAATGATTGTGCCAATCCACTATTACTTAACAATATCCATTCACAGTAAACCTGTATAAGAAACGGATATTATGATAATGATGTTACCAATATATGTAGTGGTACGTTTTTTAGGTGCCAGATTTTATCTATAAAGCAACTGATAAAGTATTCATCATCTAACATTTCCTAAGAATACTGTTTTCTCTTTCTAAGCTATGCCATGTCTTTTTTATTATTTTTCATTTGTGTCAATGCATTATTGAATTACATACAGATTATCTCCAAGTTAGAATTTTTAAAAATCAAGCAAGTCTTGGTGACAGATGTGGCTGACTCAAGACCAATCTATTTTTCTTCAACGTAAGGTTAATTACCTACACATACAAAAAAAAAATTCTAAAATAATTTTTTAAAAATCTGTTTGTATATACATGAATTTGGTGAAGTGATTGATTAAAACCAAAAAATACTTCCGATTCCAACAGTTGCTTTAAGGCTTTAGTAAGACCCACAATGCAATACTGCTCTGCCCCTACATCTTGAATGATGCAAGTGTTACCACATACTCAGCCAACAGCCCACCTAGTACAGTCACCTCTTATCTTTGGAGTTAGTTGATTTCGTACCGTCTGCACTGATCTCCTTCAGGCACTTGTGTTGTGCTTGCCTCCACACTAACCATTATTCCCAATCAATATTCCTAAAAAGTCATCCCTCTGAAATTCCCTCCTTGCCCACTGTTCTTCCCCACCACCACACATGCACAACTGTCCATTTGCAGTGGTTTAAGAATATCAATCAAACTGACCTATCTCACAGTCTACGAAGGTCATGGACATAGCATAGCCCCTTCCAATCCATTAGAACAAATTTAATAAGGAAATTTATGCCGCATCTAACTATATATATAAATCAATTTACAATGCATTTATGGATTCGTCATTCTCTTTGCTTAGTCGTTTTACCGAATTTTATTTGGCCTGCTAAAGTTTATAAGTATTTTCTCCATTTCAGATAAGCATCCGACGGGTATTTTACAGATTTACTAGCGTAGCAAGATTGTACTCAGTTGTTTATTCAGTCAGCTACAATAGGTTATACTATACTGTATGATTGTATCAAGTTACAGTAAAGATAATAAAATAAAAATAAAAAGTAAGCAGATCATTTTTTAAAAAATAATATAAATGTACATTGATAATGGGCATAACTACAGAATCTTACCCCCCCCCCTGTAGTTATGCCTTGATAATGTACCCTTTTAAAATTCTCAGGTATCTGTCTATCAAACAAATGTCAAGTGTTTTAAATTTTGTTCAGTGGAAAAAACAGGTAGTGAGATAAATTTGGTCGTTCCTCCCTAATTCTAGAATAACAAAGTAATATTAATCATAATTTTCCAAAAAGCCTAACAATTTGCAAATGTTTAGCTCTAAGTTCAGAATATTTTCATTTCAATTATCAGCAGGTCATCTATGAGTTGACAGCAAGAAAAAGATTAACTGCGATATATGCATATTCACTCGGAAGAATTATAAATAAACCAATCAAAGAATGCTTTGCTTCACCTAAGTGTGTTTATGTAACTGTATTTCTTGAAAATATCTTGTAGAAAAACATTGTACTAACAAGTGAAATTAAGTTATCTCATAAGGAATGTTTTCTTTAACTTTAAAATACATAAATGTAATATCAATATCACTAAATTGCTTTTTGTTATCCCCATCATTCATTAAATCATGCCCAAGAAATATTTGTAGCAATAATACATGGAATGGAATTCTGTATCAATTTAAACTTTACCCCATCAATTGAACTGAAAGTGACAAACGGGATTTTAACAAAGACCCAAAAAGCGTAGCGATGAGTTAAGAATAGGACTGCTTAAAGATCTTTCTTAATGTTCAACTTCAAGAAAATTAAAGAATTTGGTTAAGAACTAGTTTTCTGTATTTAACACAAGAAGATGGGTGACGGTGCGGTTCCCTTTCGAGGAGAAAACTTTCTAAATTGTTTTGTTGTTATATCAACGAGTAGCGTTTAAAATTAACTGTTATATCGATCTCATCAGAATAAAGACAAATAAAAAAAAAAGGACGATGCATAAATGTATGCTTAAAGAAGTAAAGATATATGCCGACTTCTTTAAAAAAAAATTTTTTTTAACTTTTAAGAACATTCCAAAACTTCGGTGAGTTCATATCGCGACAGATTCAATTACACTATTCACTAAATTTCGAGAAAACGATAGTAAAATACCAAACCAAGAGAGGCGACAATCTTCGACTATAACTCTGAAATATTATTTTGTTTTTCTTCTAACTATGAATTTACATTAACTTCAAACAAGATATATAACATCAATGAAAAAATTGAAAAGTGTGAAAACTAATTAGATGAAAGAATAAATCTGACGTGATCGTAACATCCTATCATCTAGTCTCTGATTAAAATAATTAAAAGAAAGAAAATTGGAGAATTAACTGAAAAGATTTATTACAGGTGTCAGTTTTTTAACCAGGTACTGCCGAAAACAAGTGATAACGGATAATCTAGAAATCTCATTTATTAAAATACAAAATATTGCATACCTTAGTAATAAGAGCTGCGTCTCGAACTTAATTATAGTATTTAAATGTTCTCCGATCTGGTAAACTGTCAAGAATTAATTCACAAGCAAGTGACTGCTGATTATAATCTACCGGCAACTCGGAAAGCGTGATACACGAAACCAAACTCTTCTGATGACAATAAGCAAAGCCAAATGATAGTGTGTACACAATATTAATGACGTCACTGATTTTGCTGTTATTCATTGACAATCACACGTGTTGAGTTTTTCCTTCCTGTCTTTATCTTCAACCATTTAGCGTTAAAGTGCAAACGAAAATATCATCGATCTAGCTGCGGAGATTATTTTAAAGGAATTTAAAAGAAAACAAAAGCAATTTAAATGACTGATTGGATTTTTTTTTTTTTTTGCAATGTACTAAGAAACCTAAATTTGAAAGAAAATAACTAAATATTTATTTTGAATTCTAAAATGATATAAATTATGTTAACGAAAATGTACTTTCTTCTTCAGAAAGAAAAAGCCCCAAATGTTTACATTTGTGTTGGCGATTTCACGTTTTTAAACGTGGTCATTTCTGATTGGTTGACCCACACTGTAAAAACATAAATTTAAATCGCAAGCAAACATGATAAAGTAATCATGCATTTAATTTTGTCAGGAAGAATTAAATACAATTTCATTTTCGTGTAAAATACGTGGAATGTTTACATTTCTAATGGTTTCTAAGGTTGTTGCTGTTTGATCCTAGGTCAGCCCTGATGGAGCAAACCTGGCTACTATTTCTAGCAGGTCGAACGAATTCTCTTCCTCGCAGGGAAAGTAAAATCTGGATGCCATCCAATCCATCTGCAACACGCCGATATTTGTATTTATCTCAAATGTAATAGTTAGAAGTGGTAAAATAAAACTAAAATATAAAATCTAAGAAAGTAGTGATAGTCTGTGTTGATAAATATCCTTTAAGTTAGAACATTTGGGTTAAGTTGAAATGAAGGCCTTCATCGGAAAAAGTTGTAGAAATGTATTTATTCAAATGAGAACTATTTTAACTTCAACATTCTTATTTAATAGGTCATGCAAGACTTAGTTTATCTCAGTTAAGTCATAACTGCATGCAACCCTTTACGTCCAACACTTTTATTCAATAGAATATCCAAGTCATTGATTTACTGACCACCTTAAATAGTTTTAGTGTGTAACCAGTGGGCTTAGCAAGGGTTCTCAGCATTAAATGGTAAAAACATTTTTTGTACTTCTACCCTAATTAACAGACATGACAAGCTAATAAGAAATTTGCAACCCTACAAACCTGCACCAGATGGGAGACTGACTCTTCTACTTCATCTCCTCTGGCTGTAACCTCTAGGATAAGCATGCAAAGGTATTCAGTGCTGAAATATTATTAGCATAATAAGGCTATCACACAATAACAGGAAATTCTTTCCAAATGTAAAATTGTAGAGATGGTACAAATTATGCAAGGCTTCATTGAGAAAATGACAAAGGATCAGGAGTTGTGGCAATTTGCTGTACTTGAGAAAACGCATCATCAACATCATCATCATTTAACGTCTGTTTTCCATGCTAGAATGGGTTGGATGATTTGACTCAGGACTGGCGAACCAGATAGCTGCACCAGGCTCTAATCTGATCTGGCAGAGTTTCTACAGCTGGATGCCCTTCCTAACGCCAACCACTCTTAGTGTAGTGGATGCTTTTACGTGCCACCGGCACAAGGGCCAGTCAGGCAGTACTGGCAATGGCCACCGGCACGAGGGCCAGTCAGGCGGCACTGGCAATGGCCACACTCAAGTGGTGTTTTTTATGTGCCACCTGCACAGAAGCCAATCCAGCAGCACTGGCAACGACCTCGCTTGAATGTTTCTTCACATGCCACCGGCACAAGTGCCAGTAAGGTGACGCTGATAACAAACACGTTCGAATGGTGTTTTTTACCTGCTGGTGGCATGTAAGCCAGTCAGCTGCTCTGGCAGCGATCACGCTTGGATGGTGCTCTTAGCGCTCCACTGGCATGAGTGTCAGTCATCGAATTTGCGAATTTGATTTGATCTAAGTAAAATCACTGTCACCCATTCATACATACTGGTTTGTCCTTTACAGGTGCCAGTGCCACATAAAATGCACTCGTGCCGGTGCTACATAACCACACCTGTGCCATTGGCACGTAAAAAGCACCCAGCATACACTGTAAAGTTGTTGGCATTAGGAATGGCATCCAGCCATAGCAATCATGCCACAACAGACAATTGGAGTCTGAACAGTTCCTCGGCTGGCCAGCTCCTGCCAAACTGTCCAACACATACCAGTATGGAAAACAGACATTAAAGGATGATGATGATGATGATGATAAGCACAATTTTTACACCCTTCCTCTATCCATACAAATAAACCCTAACTTCCATATTTCAGGCCTTGCGTCTCTAGTAGAAAGGATTATTATATATTGGAGGATGGCAGTGAGCTGGCAGAATTGTTATCACACTGGACAAAATGCTGCTAAGAATTTTGTTTGTCTTTACATTTTAGGTTCAAATTCTGCCAAGGCTGATTTTGCCTTTCATCCTTTCATAGTCAATAAAATAAGTACCAGTCAAGTACTGGGGTCGATGAAATGACTTTCTCCTCACCTCAAAAACTGCTGGCCCTGTACCAAAATTTGAAACTATTATTATACATTAATGGAGGATGGAGAACTGGCATAAATGTTAGATTGTCATATAAAATAGATTTCAGTAGCTGCAGTGGCATAGGTAGAGTGTGTGCTACACTGGGCAGCTTTTGAGTGTGTTTTTCCCCCCACCCCAGGCCCCCTATATTTGTCCATCACCATTACCACCACCACTGGTTGACAGCTGGTACTGGTTTGTTTATGACCCTGTAACTTAGCTATTCAGCAAAAGAATCTGATAGTGCTGGACTTAAAAAGGAAAAGTACTGGGGTTGATTTATCTGACTAAAACCTTTGGAGCAGTGCCCCAGCATGGCCACAGTCCAATGACTGAAACAAGTAAAAGAAAATAAAAGAAGAAATCGTATGATTTCATCAGCAAATAAATATTTTTGGCCATTTACTTTATCTTTGACTTCTTCTCAATTCTTCTAAATTTAAGGCTAAGACAAAGAAAAACAAGAAAAAAACCCAACAAATGATTAACAAAACAAAGTGAACAATGCTTGATGATAATTTATTCACAATAAATTAATAACATTCTGAGGTAAATGTTGAAATTAGACTATACACTACATAAACATTCATATAAATACATAATAAATACAAACTGTTATACTTTATATACTAGGTAAAATTATTTCCTTATCACTATCACAGTTAGAAACATTGTTTTCTTCATCACTATCACAACAAGTAACAATGTGTTTATTACATGATATCCCATTCAAAAGCTGGTACATCATTGAATTTTCATTCTGTGCTGCCATATACAATGTCTCCATATCTTCTTCCATTTGTCTATAAAAACAAAGAGAAAAGTTTCAAAATGGAACTTTTAAAATACATGGATATTTGAAATTACAAATTATCAGATTGTTAGTGGCCAGAATGGTTATAGCTCTAAGCCCTACCTTCATGGCCAAGACATTCAATTGAAGTTGACTCACAGCACCTAATCATAGAGACGGTCACAAGTTGCAATTTACCATTATAAGTAGTAGGAACCTTAGATAATTCATAAGTGGTTTGTAATTTATAGCAAGGTTGTGCAGTTGGGAGTTTGCTTTCCTACCACTGCATTCAATCTGGGTTCAGTTGCACTTTGTTGCACCTTGGTTAAATGTCTTTTACTATAACCCCAGGCTGACCAAAGCATTGTGAGTAGATTTGCAAGCAGAAAATGAAAGAAGCTTGTCATGTGTGTGTGTGTGTGTTTAAAATATGCATGTGTTTATGTCTCCTTATTTTGACATCATATATGTGGGGATGAGGTGAACCGGAAGGAAAGGGTCAGTGACGTCAATGGCTGAGGAGCCCTACCACAAGAGAAAGAGTGAGTGAGAACATGGGTGGAAGTAGGACCAGTGTGGGCCTCTTTGATCTCGGGTAGTGGGAGTGGATGGATGCATGTAGATGTGCAAGCTAGAAAGGGAATGTCGACATCACAACCAGTCTGCTCAAACAGTGACAAACATGGAATATAAACACTGATGCACATTTGCAATATACACACGCATGCGTGCACACACACACACAAGACACAGGCATACATCCTCATCACCATCATTATTTAATGTCCATTTTCTATGCTATCATGGGCTGGACAGTTCAGCAGGAGCTCGCAAACCAGAGGACTTCAATAAGCCCCATTGTCGCTTTGGCATGATCTCTATGGCTGGATGCCCTTTCTATTGCCAACCACTTTACAGAGTGTACTAGATGCTTTTTATGTGGCTCTGATACTAACACACACAATAGGGTTCCTGTAGTTTCTGACTACCAAATTCATTCACATACCATTTATTAGTCTGGGGTTATAGTTGAAGATATTTACTGAAAGTACCAGGCAATAGGACTGTTGTTAACCACACAGCCATGTCTGTAGCTGTTATACATGAGAACAATTTTACTAAATAGCCAAAACTCCATGCAAATAACATCAGTAGTATCTCATCCAATGCAATATTTACATAGTAATCAATAGTAATGCAATACTTCAGTAGTCAGAATAATCTCAAGTCTTTGTTCTTGTGCCTTATTAAATATAGCAGAATTGCATTAGCACAAATGTACCAAGCTTAAGTAACCACAGAAAGATATAAACTTTACATGGGAAGTAATGATAGGATATATGAAGAGTGCAGTTTATTATCCCAGTAAGATCTAGCTGTTCAGTCCTTGTTACTAGATGTTAAATTATCCTCAACACCTACATCCATCTACAACATCATCTTAAAACTACAATCTCTCCCACACTACAGTTCAATAACTATAAAGGGCGTACTGTGATGTATACCATCTAGAATAAGCTCTGAAGGGAAATGACTGTTATACTCTTGACTGAACCCATCTAGTTCATCTCCACTGTGAACACAACCAGGACAAGACATTGATCTGAATAGTAGAGGAAATATAACATCCCTGGTCTATCATGCAGCACAATAAACCATAGCATGTCAGATTGCACAGTGGAATTGTTAAACAAATGAAGATATAGAATATCCAAAGCTGGTTCTGTGGGTCAGATTCACAGGTTACCAGCTAACTACAAGCTAGAAATTAGCAGAAATTATCAAAATATGTCAACAATGACAATGGTAAATGGTAAACAAAAAAGTAAATTCATTAAGAGAATATAACTTTACTAAAAATCATGCAACAAATTTTATGACAAATATAGAAAAATACATTTATTGCTATCACTTACTGTTTATCAGCCTCAGACATCTCTAACAAATTATTTTTATGCCTCAGGTCAGAATACAACTGCATAATTTGCTTTTGAAACTCTTCCTGCAAATTGTTTACAATTTTATGTTTTGTCTCCCGCCTTTAAAATAGAAATCAAATATTTAGTAACAAACATATTCAAACAATTTTAAATAAATTTCTTGCAAAAATAAAGCGTACCGTAAATCCTCAAATATAATCCACATTTTTTTCCCCAAAATTTAAAGGTCAAAATCCCTAGTGCGTACTATATACGAGGCTAAAAATGAAAAATGGTTTCTAAGCAATGTCTGAGTCACTATTTGCTGTCCAGCAATGTTTATTCAGGCACATTTTGTGATGTCGGGCGTCAAAATACCTTAAGCTAAGCCTGAAAGCAATGAAGTTGTAAAAGAATCAGCCATAACTTGCAGTAAGCAACATTTATTAAAATAAAAGTATTCAGAACACAAAATAACATGTAACAAAAACAATTTGCAAACATATTAACTTTTGATATACCTGCAGATAGCACAATAGATTTCAGTGGTACATCGTCAATTACAATTAAAATCACGGGCCATGAAAAATAAATCGTTTTATCGTCATGTTAGCTTGTATGGCTGACAGTACCAAACTTAAACCTTATATAATATTCAAACATAAAACAGCACCCAAAAACGTGGATGATGAGTTATTTAGAGATTGGATTGACATTGTATGAGGAAATCGTCCTGGTGGAGCAATTAAACAGTACAACAGCTTGCTTGTATTAGATGCTTTTAGATGCCACAGAAGTGAAGATAAACTGAAGCATTTAAAAAAACATCACAAAACAGATGTTGCTATCATTCCAGTGGGTATGACCTACATATCACAGTAATTAGATGTCTCTATTAACAAACCGATTAAAAACAAATTGCATGATCAATGGACTGAATGGATGTCGACTGGAGAAAAATCGTTCACTAAAGGTGGAAGGGTTCGCGCTCCCGACCTGACTTTGATATGCAAATGGATCGTGTATGCATGCAATGAGCTTGATCCCCAGATTATTGTGAAAAGTTTTATCAAATGTTGTATATCGTCTGCACTGGATGGTACTCAGGATGACGTTGTATGGAAAGATGAAATTAATGAAAGTGAATCTTCTGATGTTGACTATGAATCTGACAAAGACGGAGATATACACGACAAAGATGCTGACATGTTTACGGAGAAAAAATAGAACAGTTATCTGATGCTGAAAGTGACGTTGAATTTGAAGGATTTGAATAGATGTTTTTGCTTTTGCTTTTGTAACTGTTAGCGATAAATATGTAAAAGCAATTTACTTAATATTCATTTTTCACTGACGTTATTACTGTTATTATTTTTATTTTCTGCAAACGAAGTTCACAAAAACGCTACACGTTTGCATTATGTTATATATACAATAATAATAATAAAGGACGTTACCGGATATATGTTTACAAACCAAGGATGTTATATAGACCTCCTTGACTCAAGTTAGAGAAGTAGTGCGTATTATACACAAGGTTTAAGTTTTTCAGAGGTACAGCCCCCTAAAAATCCTCTGCGTATTATACTCAAGGATGGACTATACTCGAGGATATACGGTATATAGAACACACATAAAGAAAGAGAGAGAGAGAGAGAGAGAGAGAGAGAGAGAGAGAGAGAGAGAGTGAAAGAGAAGCATTCACATATTTTGTTCAGTGATGGAATTTTAGATTTTAGTATTCCCATAACCTACTTCCGACATAGGGACAAAAGTAAAGCTACTACGTTGACAAGCTATGTATGGACTTTGAAAGACAACAAAACACCACGTGATTAAATGGAAAGTAATTGAGAAATCCATACCTTATGTGAATGGATCAAATAAATGTAGACTTTGTTTAGTTGAAAGAGTACAGATCCTGTTCAGATCTAAGAACCCTAACTCTAGGTCAGAAATTTTCATTGGTTGCATGAATATGT
>JARUKP010000951.1:0-10243 GCA_029874955.1 Octopus insularis
TGTTTATATTTATGTTTTGATGTGTGTATGTATGTGTGTGTCTGTATGTATGTATTTATGTGTGTGTATGCATGTGTGTATGTCTGTATATGTGTGGACGTGTGTGTGTGTGTGTGTGCATGTAAATGTATGTATGTATACACACACACACACACAGGTTTTGGCTGACCTGAACACTTGAGTGGATATGGCAGACAGAAATTGAAAGAAACCCATTGTGTGAAGATGTGTGTGTGTGTATATATATATATATATGTTTACACACGCACACACATATATATGACATGGTTCTCACACTAGTTCTGTAGCGTGCCAACAGATGGCAGCATACAGCTGCGTGCCCAGTGAGACCTAGCAGTGACCTTCGTGAGGAATTGTGCTGAGTGACATCACTGTTTTTACTTCACAAGTTGTGGAGTTTGTTTTTGAGAGCATGTGTATGCTGTAGTCTGTGATTTTTATCGTGGACAAAAATAATCTCACATGACACGTTCTTGCAGCGCCGGACACGTTCTTGCCGCTTCGAGAACGTTTTTGCGTCACCGGACACGCTCTTGTGGCTTCTGGAACGTTCTTGCGACGCCGGGCACGTTCTTGCGATGTCATTTACTTTCTTGCGGCCCCAGGAACGTTCTTGCAGCCGTGGGAACGTTCATGCGGTTCCAAGCGCGTTATTGTGTGCAAAGTCAGGTTCTTGCGGCGCCAGGCACGTTATAGCGTCCCCAATCACGTTCTTGTGGCTTCGGGAAAGTTTTTACGGCACCGGACACGTTCTTTCGGAGCCGGGCACGTTCTTTCGGCGCCGGACACGTTCTTTCGGCGCCGGACGCGTTCTTTCGGCGCCGGACACGTTTTATCGGCGCCGGACACGTTTTATCGGCGCCGGACACGTTTTTTCGGCGCTGGACACGTTCTTTCGGCGTGAACCTTCTTGCGACGCCAGTTACATTCTTACGTTCCAGGCACGTTATTGCGTCCCCAGTCATGTTCTTGTGGCCACAGGCACGTACTTACGGCCTCGGGCATATACTTGTGGCCCCAGGCGCATAGTTACTGTTTCGGGATTGTTCACTCGTTCATTCTCTCGTTCGTTTGTTCCTTCGTGCGTTAGTTTTGTTCGTTCGTTAGTTTCGTTCGTTCCTACGTACGTACGTACGTTCGATCTTTTGTTCGTTCGTACGTTCGTACGTACGTAACTTCATTCGTTCGTTCGTACGTACGTACGTTCGTCCGTTCGTTCGTCATTCGTACGTATGTACGTACGTACGTACGTACGTTCGTTCGTTTGTTCGTTCGTTCGTTTGTTCGTTCGTTCATTCGTTCGTTCGTTCGCTCGATCGTTCGTTCGTACGAATGGACGTATGTACGTACGTTCCTTCGGTCGTTCGTTCTTTCGTTCGTTCTTTCGTTCGTACGAACACACGTACTTACTTACGTACGTTCGTTCGTTCGTTCGTCTGTTTGTTCGTTGCTTCGTATGTACGTACGTTTATTCGTTTGATCGTTCATTCGTTCGTTCGATCGTTCGTTTGTACGTAGGTATGTACGTTCGGCCGTTCGTACGTACGCTTGTTCAATCGTTCATTCGTTCGTTCGTTCATTCGTTCTTTCGTTCGATCGTACGTATGTACGTTCGTTCGATATTTCGTGCCTAGGTACATACGTACGTTCGTTCATTCGTTCGTTCGTTCATTTGTTCTATTGTCTGTTCATTCGTTCGTTCCTTCTTTCATTCATTCGTTCTTTCCTTCGTTCGCTCGATCGTTCTTTCGTTCGTCTGTCTGTTCGTTCGCACGTACGTACATACGAACTTACGTACGTTCCTTCGTTCGTTCGGTCGTACGTACGTCCGTTCATTCGTTTGTCCGTTCGTTTGTACATACGTATGTACGTACGTAAGTACGTTCGTTCGTTTAATCATTCGTTCGTTCGGTCGTACTTACGTTGGTTCTTTAGTTCGTTCGTTCGTTCGTTCGTTCATTCTTACGTACGTATATACGTTCGTTCATTCGAACGTACGTAAGTTCGTTAGTTCGTTTGTTCGTACGTACGTAATTACGGATGTACGTTCGTTCTTTCGTTAGTATGTACATACTTACGTACGTACATACGTACGTACGTTCGTTCGTTCGTACGTTCCTACTTTCGTTCGTTCGTACGTACGTTCGTTCTTTCATTCGTTCGTTCGTTCGTTCGTTCGTACGTACGCTTGTTCTTTCATTCATTCCTTCGTTCGTACGTACGTAATTACGTATGTACGTTCGTTCTTTCGTTAGTGCGTACGTACGTAAGTTCGTTAGTTCGTCCGTTTGTTCGTACGTACGTTTGTTCAATTGTTGGATCGTTTGTACGTACGTTCGTTCTTTCGTTCGTTTGATCGATCGTACGTTCAATTGTTCGATCGTTCGTACGTACGTTCGTTCTTTCGTTCGTTCGTTCGTATGTAAGTTCGTTAGTTCGTTCGTTCGTTCGTACGTACGTTCGTTAGTTCGTTCGTTTGTTCGTACGCACGTTTGTTCGATTGTTGGATTGTTCGGACGTACGTTCGTTCTTTCGTTCGTTTGTTCGATCGTTCCTTCGTACGTACGTACGTTCAATTGTTCGATCGTTCGTACGTACGATCGCTCTTTCGTTCGTTCGATCGTTTATTCGCTCGTTCGTTTGTTCACACGTACGCTCGAAAGTTCGTTAGTTGGTTAGTTCATTGGTTCGTACCTACGTAATTACGTATGTACGTTCGTTATTCCGTTAGTACACACGATCAATTTTTTGATCGTTCGCACGTACGTACCTACGTTCGTTAGTTAGTTCGTTCCTCCGTTCGTTCGTTTGTACGTACGTACATTCGTTCTTTCATTCGGTCTTTCGTACGTTCGTTCGTTCGTTAAACGCTCGTACTTATGTACGTTCGTTCCTATGTACGTTCTTACGTTCGTTAGTTCGTTCGTTCGTCCGAACGTAGATGTGTTCATTCATTCGTTCTTTCGTTCATATGTACGTTTGTTCGTTCGTTTGCACGAACGTACGTTCGTTCGGTCATTCGGTCGTTCGTACGTTCGTACGTTCGATCGTTAATCGCTCGATCGTTCAATAGTACTCTCGAACGTTCTTTCGATCGTTCGTTCCTTCATTTCGTTCGATCGTTCGTTCGTACGCACGTACGTACGTTCATTCTTTTGTACGTTCGTTCGTACGTACGTAATTCGTTATCTCGTTCGTTCGTTCGTTATCTCGTTCGTTCGTACATACTTTCGTTCTTTCGTAGATACGTTCGTTCGTACGTACGTTCATTCTTTCATTCTTTCGTTCCTTCGTACGTACATTCGTTTTTTCATTCCTGCGTTCGTTCGAACGTACGTAATTATGAATGTTTCGTTCGTTCTTTCGTTAGTACGTACGTACGTAAATTCGTTAGTTCGTCTGTTTGTTCGTACGTACGTTCGTTCATGCGTACGTTCATGCGGTCATTCGTTCGTTCGATCATTCTTACGTACGTACGTTCGTTCGTACGTACGCAATTACAGATGTACGTTCGTACTTTCCTTAGCATGTACGTACTTACGTACGTATATACGTACGTACATGCGTACGTACATACGTACGTACGTTCGTTCCTTCGCTCGTTCGTACGTACATTCGTTCATTCGTACGTTCGTTCTTTCATTCCTTCGTTCGTTCGCTCGTTCCTACGTACGTTAGTTCTTTGATTCCTTCGTTCGTTCGTACGTACGTAATTACGTATATACGTTCGTTCTTTCGTTAGTATGTACGTACGTAAATTCGTTAGTTTGTCCGTTTGTACGTACGTACGTATGTTCGTTCGTTCGTTCTTTCATTCCTTCGTTCGTTCGTTCGTACGTTCGTTCGTACGTAATTACGAATTCGCACGTAATTATGAATGTTCATTCGAAGGAAGGAAGGAACGAACGAACGTAAGAACGAATGGATGAACGAACGTCCGACATAAGGAACGAAATTACGTACGTACGTTCGAACGAACGAACGAACGAAAGTACGTAAGTATGTACGTACGAACGAAAGAACGACCGAACGCATCTGCAAACGTCCGTACGTACGAACGAACGATCATACGAACGTACGTATGTAGAAACAACGTACGAAAGAACGAACGAACGAACGAACGAACGAGCGAAATGAAGAAACGAACTAACGAACGAACGAACGTTCTATGTGCGTACGTACATACATACGAATGAACGAACGAAAAGAACGAACGAACGAACGTACGTATGTACATACATCCGTATGTACGATCGAAGGAACGACCGAATGAACGTAAGTACGAGCGATTGAACGAACGAACGTAAAATAGGTCGAACGTACAAACGTACGTATATACAAACGAACGATCGTACGTACGTACGAACGAACGAATGAACGAAATGAAGGAAGGAACGAGCGTACTATGTACGTACGTACATACGTACGAATGAAAGACGAAACGAACGAACGAACGTGCGTACATACGAACGTACGAAGGAACGAACATACGAATGAACTGACAAATGAACGTACGTACGAACGAACGTAAGAACGAACGTACGTACGTACGAACAAACGAACGAACGAACGAACGAACATACGCACGTGCGTAAGTACGACCGAAAGAACGAACGAACGAGCTAACGAACGAACGAACGAACGAACGAAAGAATGAACGTACGTACGAACGAACGAACGAACATACGTACGTAAGTACGACCGAAAGAACGAACTAACGAACGAACATACGTATGAATGAACGAACGAACGAACGTACGTATGAATGAACGAACGGACTAACGATCGAACGAACGAACCTACGAACGAAAGAACGACCGACCGAACGAACGAAAGAAAGAACGAACGAACTAACGAACGTATATACGTACGTACGAACGAACGAACAAACGGACGAACGTGCGTACGTACGAAGGAAGGAACAAACGAATGAACGAATGTAAGTACGTACGTACGTACTAACGAAAGAACGAACGTACATACGTAATCAGAAAGAACGGACGCACATATGTAATGACGAACGTATGAACGAACGAACGAACGAACGAACAAATGAAAGAACGAACGTACGTACGAACGAATGTACGTACGAACGAACGAACGTACGTACGTACTAACAAAAGAACGAACGTAAATACTTAATTAGGTACCTACGAACGAACGAACGAACTAACGAAATTACGTACGTACGTACGAACGAACGAACGAACTTACGTACGAATGAACGAACGTATGAACGAACGAACAAACGAACGAACGTATGAACGAACGCACGTACGTACGAAGGAACGAACGAACATAATTACGTACGAACGTAAGAACGAACGGATGAACGAACGTCCTACATAACGAACGAAATTACGTACGTACGTACGTGCGAACGAAAGTCCGTAAGTATGTACGTCCGAACGAACGAACGAACGTAGGTACGTACGAACGAACGAACGTAGGCACGTACGAACGAACGAACAAACGAACGAATGCATCTGCAAACGTCTGTACGTGATCAAAGCTGAAATGCAAGTAATGATTGCACTATCAGTGGTATTACGAATATCCTCATGACACTGGCAGCTCTTGCATCTGCAAATTGTTTGTATGCAGAAATGATCATTCCATAACTGTGCACTGGGACCCAAAATGTGAGAGAACAGTATGAAATTGTTGGAGAAAATGGATAAAGTATTTAGTATGATTTTCCTGTTTTTGATTCCAGTATGAAAACCAATGATTACAATGTTCCAAATGTATAATCTAACAAATATGATCTCAAAATCCATCAATTGGTAATGCAAAATATTACCTCTGTTCTTTTAGCCCTGTAAAGAACTAAATATCTGACACCCTGACTCATGGCAGGATTAATACTTTTAAATCTAAAGTCAAACTCATTGATTCACTGATATATTTTAGCATAGGAATACAAAAACTTCAACAAATACTCTGCTCTCTACACAATACTGTTTATTTAAAAGCTGTCTAATACATACATTGTCTACTTTGTGACTCACTCTCTCTGTTGGCTGTGGTCACACTGGGGCACCACCACATAGCAGCTATCTATTTCATACTTTCGTTTACTTTTTTAAGATTATCATTCATCTTAGCTTCATAATATTTTCTGTTGTTCATTGACTGTTCTAGAATTTTCTAATGCTTACCATGTGTTCTTCTACGATGCATGTTCATTGCTCTTCGATCTTCTTATTGATAACAGTGTAACATTCAGTATTTGTAGGGAAATATTCTGTTTGTATTTATTATTGAACTCTGTTATTTCTTCTTTGTTGTGCTGGGTTTGCTTGTTTTCCGTCCTGATTTGCTTTCTTTTGACATTTAATGAATTATCTAATTAACGAACACCTGAAAGAAACCAATTAGAAAACAATTAACACATTTATTAAACTTAATTAACAAAACGTTCTGCCAATCACACTTTAGATAATTATATTTTCAGATAATTATGTTATCTAATTATAAAATTTGATGATTTTATTTTTGTTTTTAAATTTCTTACAGTATTTATTCCGTTATTAGATTGCATGGTCAACTTTGCCATTAAAAGCTGAGATTCAATGTCATCAAATATCTCATCCAACACATCACTGACTTTCTGCTTAAATTAGAAGCAATTACTTAACCATCCCATCTTATTTTAGGCACAACATATGCAGAATGATCTGTTTTGAATTTAATTTAACCTGACGTAAGTTAATTAGTGAGGTGGGGTAGGTTTTGACCCTTCCTTCAATGGAACTTGACGACCTTCAACAGCTACAGCAAACACATATATAAGATGGCCACTTTATCCAGTCCACACACCTCACTGGATAGAATTTCTGTTTCTATCTTTCATCACTTGGTCAAAAGAGACAACACCCATTAATGATCTTTTTCAGAGCCTCAAAGACTGGGGAGAGGAATCCACAAGCTGGATACTTGGCTCAACTGCTTCCAACAAAATGAATTCTGCTTATCATCCCACAAAGGATCAAGTCAACAAGTTAGGTAGGCCATGGTAGGATTTGAAGAGGAACAACTACTACAAGGCATCCTATCCAATGATCAGACAATTCCATCTACTGCTCCCTTTTCCCCAATTGCTGTTTTATTTGATGATCTTGGCAGGATCCAAACACAAGAATAAATACACCAGGCATTGTGCCTAATCTTCATGCAACCTACCTAATCCCTGTTGCAACAGGTTCATTTATTACCAGTAATACTCCATGATGTAAAAGGATACATTTTTGTGTATTTTGGTTCTGATTTGATGCTAGTGCCATGACAATGAGCTACTTAATTCCCTGTAGGTTTTAAATAATAGTGTAAGAACATATAATCCAATATTTTAATCCTGCAGCCATCTCATGTCAGCAGATCTAAGATGCAAATCGTCTGTCTGGCTATCTGTGTTTGTACAGGTAACATTTTTCCTAGAAAGGCTTTGTGAACTCAGTTACATAGAATAAATTCTCTTCATGAACATTCAGTGAACTATTTGAGGTAGACATGAATTCAAGACACTGGAGTTATTTCTGTTTGAACACTTCATTGAAATATTCAAATAATTTACGGATCCAAGATACTCCTACCAGCATCAAGAATGTTGGCAAAACTGATCTGAGATAACAAAATCTGAGAGATTTAGAAATTCATTATTTCTAACTTTTAAATTGATAAACTTAAATTGAAATACTTACTGAAGATAAAACCTGGAGATGCTCCAGTACAATTCTCCTTTGCGTTACAAGTAACAAGTCCACCACAACCACCAAAGTGAATTTCAAAAAAATATAAAAATTCTTCGGTTAACAAAACTGATGAAGGAACACTTTTAGCCTTGCTTTTCCACTTGTCAGCCATTCCCATGTTTGAGTGAGGTTTTGGTGTCAGCTGGTTTGCGTTTGCATAAAAAGCAAAATAATTACTTTTATTCTCATCACAAACTGAATATGTAAAGTTAGTTCCTTCAGCATTATATCCCATTGTAATACCTTTATTTATGCGACTAATTGGCAAGCCAGTGATATGTATATATGGTCCCAGTAGATAGTTTATTGGTGGGTTGGACAAAGTCTTATTCACTCCAAGTGTGATAATCCAGTGGTCTGAGTATCTGTAATATATAAGAAAGAAACTCAACATTAGTTTAATCAAGAGAACAACTACCTACTAAACTGACCCCCCACCCATGCCATCAAATATTTGGCATTTTAGGCACTAGGTACTCTTTGATTGTAACAACAGACACTACCCTATAACACTCTAAGAAAGAAATGGCAGTGACTTAAACACCTGCCACTCAACAAATAAGTTTATTAATTTGTGGAAAGATGGTAATTCTTTGATGCATTGACAAAATGAAAGTAAATATAAGCACCTGAATGTTTCAAATGATGAATATGATTCCACGAGGATATGAAACTATTTTAGTTTCAGCATTTCGTAGGTGAAGGTATGGCTTTTATGGTTCAGAAGCTCATTTTGTATTCGTATAGTTTTGGGTTCAGTGTCATTCACTGCAGTACCTTGGGTTATGTAACCAAAGTCTTGAGAGTTAATTCACTAGATGGAAACTGAAAGAAGCCTGTCTTGTGTGTTTGTGTGTACTCTAGTCTGGACATCTTGTGATGGTTGTAAATGAGAATCTCTTCCATACGAATGATGTCATTCCTTTCCAGCTTTGTGTGGGAAACATCTGACCATGGGAAACATTACCTTCTGGGGAAATAGGTGACGGTTTGCAACTAGAATAAAATGCTGGGCAATGTGTCTCAATAAATTCTGTCGGCCCCATGCAAGTATGAAAAAGAGAATATTAAATGACTACGACTTCGATAAATTCACTTGTCAAACAGAAGCACAGGAATAGAGGTTTAGATTTTATAATTAAAATAATTTTATAATCAAATGAGATAAATGTTTGAAAAATATCTTTGAGCAATGCAAGGTGAAGAAGAACAACTTAAAGTATGTAAGGTGATGTCAAGGAATACTTAGTGTATCCATTCTGCTAATGCATGAGAAAATTCATCATCTTAAGATCCACATGGATTAGCCATTCGTGATTGTGGTATGATATCTTCTGTAAGACCAACAATGTTGTTTCCTGCTGATTGGTATTTTTGTCAAGTGACCAATTGGAATTGATCCCTATTTGTTGCTATTGTATAGAGGCATATATTTTCAGCTCCCCTTAGAACTAGCTATGGATAATCACCATTTGTATGTGTGCAATGAGGGTACTGTACACAACTAGATTAGTTTAGAGTATGATATTTAAAGTTTTCTAGAAATATTTCTGATCATCTTCCTTCATCTATTCTTACTCAGTTCTTTTGTAAGAAGTGTTTATGCTATTATTCCTCCTCTTGTTGCCAGTTAATAGAAAAAGCTGAGTCATAGTTATCCATGGGTCAAAAAATTAAATACATTTGCATTTAATCATTAGTGTTGTATAATAGATTAAGATACTTTCAGTAGCTCAGTCCACCTAACTCCTAACAGGTCCAATGAGAAACTTCATTTTGCCTTTTCCATCTAGAGTGGAGGTACTTTATAACTATTGACTGTGAAAGCATCAAAAAAGTAAGCAAACAAACTGGGACACAAGTACTCACGTTGATACGAATGTTAAAGTTGCTTCAGTTTGAGATCCATCTGTAATGGCATATCTTATCACAAACTGACTTGAGTCAGGCACAAACAGTTGCAGATCATCGTTGGTCATGTTCAACATGGAGTCTTTGGAGATGTATGTTACACCAAAAGTATTTTTAAAATCGCAAAATACTTCAATGGCTTTCTTATCTGGAGTATAGACAACAAACTTATTGCTAGAAGGTATTTTTCCAGCAGCCATAAATGTTTGATATACTTGTTTGCAGGAACCTGTAGCAAATATAATCATAAGTATTTCTAAATAAATGTGATTCAGTCACTTTTTAAAAATTTTCTAAGATTTCATAAATAGCAATCTTATGAAATTGGGAAGCCAAGCAGTTTCCAAAATTTGCATAAATAGTTCTGCTAATACAATTTAAGTGGCATTGAAAGAATGATTCACAGATTGGAAAGGCAGGCATTAATTAATATACCAGGCTTTCCAATTTCATAAGACTTGCTAGGCTTTCCACTTGATCTGGCAAGGGTCCTACAGCTGGATGCCCTTCCTAATGCCAACTCTTTTAATGTTATCTCCTGCTCTCACTGTCTGCTT
>JARUKP010000952.1:0-10243 GCA_029874955.1 Octopus insularis
GTATGAAATCTTAATGAGTGAAATAACCAAATTTATATATTATATACAATCACATTTGTTTGTTGAATTTTTTTTATATATAAATTATATCTATTATTTTAACGGAGATTAAAAGTTATAAAATTTTGATTTTATTGTTTCAGTTTCTCCTTATTTTCCGGAAAGCAGCTGCTGAAGAATTAAACACAGACAGTGGTCTATACGAGTTATATCAAAATGTATGGGAAATAGATGTGGACAAAGAAGGAGTGAAAGGTGCTAAGAACTTTTTTGAGGCCAAGGTAAAAATTCCTAAAAATTCCATTCTATATCTCTAAGTTGACAAAATGCAACAATTCAGATATATTTTTTTTAATGAAATGTTATCTACATTTCTAAATTGAGTTAATTCAATGAATTGATACCCAAGACCTTATTAATATTCAGTAAATGGTCTGAAATTTGACTTGATATTGTATGTAAGTTGTAAATGAATGTTACCATCATGCAAGCAGTGTCCTTTGTTTTCGATCTTCCTTGAAAACATGCTTCTTCATGGAGAGATATCTTACTTGGAAACAGGTGAGGGTTGGTGACAAGAAGGGCATCCAGCCATTGAAAATATGCTTCAACAAATTCCAGGCATGGAAAAGTAGACATTAAAATGATGCTGCTAATGATGATATATACAATATATGGAAAGAAGATTGCTTCCCAACCACATGGTTCTAGCTTCGGTCCCACTGCATGGCACCTTGGGCAAGTGTCTTCTACTATAGCCTCAGGCCAACTAAAGCCTTGTGAGTAGATTTGGTTGATGGAAACTGAAAGAAGCCCATTGTATATGTATGTGTGTATTTGTGTGTTTGTGTTTGTCCGCTCCCACCATCGCTTAACAACCAATATTGGTGTGCTTACATCCCCGTAACTTAGTGGTCTGGCAAAAGAGACTGATAGAATAAGTACTAGGCTTACATAGAATAAGTCCTGGGGTCGATTAATTCAACTGAAGGCGGTGCTCCAGCATGGCCACAGTCAAATGACTGAAACAAAAATGGCTTCAGTATATATTATAGATGTGTGTGTATAAAGGGCTTTGATATATATTATAGATATATGTGTGTGTGTGTGTGTGTGTGTGTATAAAGGGCTTCGATATGTATTATAGATATGTGTGTGTGTGTGTATAAAGGGCTTCTATGAAGGCTCCATCTGCCAAATTTCACTAACAAGTCATTGGTTAGCTCAAAATTAGTAGAGAACTGGGATGGAATCTGAAACCACAGAGTTGTGAAGCAAATGTCTTAACCATGCAACTAGGCTTGTGTTGATGTCTCTAAAGAAATTGTGTTAGAATAGAAATTCAAGCATTAGATTGATATTCATCGCGATAAAAAATATGATTTGAAATTCCAGACATTTTATGTCAAATGAGAGATTCTCAGTGTTAGTAATATATCTAAAGTAGTGCCTTGAATATCTTAAATGAGAATTCATGATAAGAATTTTGCTTCCCAGTCACATGATTCTGGGTTCAGTTCCACTGTGTGGCACCATGGTTCAGTGTTTTTTACTATAACCATGTGTTGACCAAAGCCTTGTGAGTAGATTTGGAAGATGACTGAGAGAAGCCCATCATGTGTGTGTGCGTGTGTTGGTGTCTGTTTGTCCCCTACCACTGCTTCACAACCAGTGTTGGTGTATTTATGTCCCTGTAGCTTAGTGGTTTGAGACCAGTAGGATAAGTACCAGATTTAAAAAAGAAGTACTGGGGTTGATTCGTTCAACTAAAAATTTTTTAAGGTGGTGTCCCAGTATGAAACAAGTAAAAGATAAAAGATAAGATGGCTGTCTCATTAAGAAGCTATCTTTGCAACCATGTGGTTTCGCATTAAATAGGTGCAACAATCCTCGTGCTAATTGCTGCACTGCACTCAATGCAAACATCATCAGACAGTGATTACAACAACCCTCATATATTATAAACTAATTAATTAGTGATTAATCCCTGTTGTTTCTGATCCACCATACATTACAAAACCAGCTGATTCAATGGTTGTCATAGCTCTTATTTCTATAATTGAAATGTCTTTGGATGTTATTCTTTTATCTACCTAAACACACTACCAAATTAAAACCAAAACCAGCAGCACCAATTACGACTGTCTGGTCAAAATTTAGTCATTTCAAACAACCTTGTTCTTATTATTGTTTAGTCTTTGGTCAACTTTGATCAAGTACATCTCTGGTCTGAGGTGTTCTAGATATGGCCATCACAACTTTTTGTACACTTGAGACAAGTACAAAGTGGGTTGTGTGATTAAGAAGCTTAAACAAGGATAAATCAAAGAATATATTTGAACTTTAATATTAGGGCTCAGTAAGGTAATGAGCTGGCAGAACCATTAGCACACTGGGTGAATTGCTGAGCAGCATTTCCTCTGTCTTTACACTCTGAGTTCAAATTCTGCTAAGGTTGACTTTGCCTTTCATCCTTTTGGGGTGGGGGTCGATAAAATAAGTACCAGTAGAGCACTGGGATCGATGTAATCAACTAGCCCCTCTCCTGCATTTACTGGCCTAGTGCCAAAATTTGAAGCCAATATTAGGGTGACCCAGCAGAGTTGTTAGCATGTCAGACAAAATGCCAGTCAACTTTGCCTTTTAAGTTTTTTTGGTGTCAGTGAAATAAGTATCTATCAAGCTCTGGGGATGATGTAATCAACAGGTCCTTCCTCTTTGTGCTTATAATAGAAGGAATATTTGGGCTTAGTTGTTAACTTATTAATTCTGCCATTTCTACCCATGCTCACATTTCATTTGAACATGCAGATGTATTGTTTAATTAATGATTTCCTCTTTTGTTCTTTTAGATTGATGCTCAAACATGGTCAAAGAAATTTGAAAATGAAATCAAGGAAGAACAAGAGGAAAGAAAGAAGCAAGCAGAAGAAGCTAAAGAACGAAAGAAAGCATTCAAGGAAAAGGCTTCGGTGTTTCAGTAGCCGTAGGAAGTTGTTCTTAATTTGGCTTCCTTTAGTTTTTTTTTTTTATTCAAAAGGAAAAAAAAAAAAGGTGCTCAATTTTATTAAGAATCCTTGGAACAATTTCTAAGGAGTTACACTAAGATCTGACAGATTGGGTCCAAAGCAAGTGATCCATAAACTTTGTTTAACACTATGGAAATGTCGATACTTTCTTTGAGCTTGATAGCCTGCATTGATGATTATTTCTATAAAGTGCTATGCCTTTCTTTTCTTTAAACAACAAATATTTAAAAACAATAGGCATTTTATGTTTTCAAGAGACGACTTTCAGTGCCTATCTCAATACAGCAAAAGCAAAAAAAAAAAAAAACTGTTATCACATATATACTATATTAAAAAATATATTGAGAGACCAAACAAAAAAATGAAAAAAAAAGGAAACCAGAAAAAAGAATTTCATGTTAAAAAAAATGAACATTTTGTTGTCATTGACTGAGAACTTTCCAACATTATTTTACTATATTTCAGATTAAGTCTACCTTGTACATAATGAGTCATTTAATTTCTCATTCGTTACAAAGCATAGATATTTCAGTAATTTATGATGTTGAATATTTTAATTGTGTTTTTTCTTTTTTTTTTTTAACTCTGTAATGCAGTTCAACAAAGAAAGAAAAAAAGAACAAAACTATTAATGAAAGAAATGCTCTTAATCTGTTTTTCTTTTTAATATTTAAAATGCAGATTAATTTAACAAGCCAATCATATTTTTAAAGGTGTTTCTTTTTTTCTTTTAAATCTGTTCAATACATGTGTTTATATGCTTATTCTCATAATGTTCCAGTTTTAGAATATCTCTTCAATTATTGTTCACCTTCACACTGTTTGTTGTGTATGGCAAATACTATCAAGTTGAAGTAAGACTCACTCACCATATGTCGAATCCGTGAAATTGTTTTGTATACTGGTTAGGCTTCCTTTCTCCTTACTTAAGTTGCTAATGCCATCGAGCAAGGCATGAACATTGTGCAATCACATTTCCCCCATTTCTAATGAATGTAAGACCTCGTGCGTCTGTGAGAAATCAGTAATATCTGTTATCAATAGTTCAGAGTATTTTAGTTTTTCATATACTTTTAACATCACTTTGGACCAATTAACTTTGTAAAACCCAATAAGTATCATATCACACTAGTATGGTACTTTGTTGAGTAAATCCTTTTAACCACTAACTATTTGTTCATAAGTGATTTGTATTTTATCTCCTAGATATTAAAGCCATTCCTTTTGAATGTTGTAAAAAGAAAAATATTTAACACTATAAAGTGGTCTTTTCCCTAAATTGATAGATTTTTACATTATGCTGAGCATTCAGCTAGAAATCTTTTCTGAAATGTTGTTACACTCAAATATTTATTGATAAAAATTTAGAAAAAAAAATTAACCTTGCTTGCATAAATTATTTTTTAAACCATTCACTACCAGCAGATAAAAAGAACTTTATTAATTCTAATTTAGTAAAAAATAATTGTAGTTTTGAGTAAAGTTTAAAAATTTGAATATAGAATAAATTACATTTTTAAAACATTCTTCTTTACATCTAGAAATGTTTTATCACCTTTCAAAAAAAAAAATAGGTCCATTTTAAAATAGATTTTTAAAATATCTGCTTCTGGTATGTGTTTCTCTGGTCATTTTTTTTTTATAAAATGTCTTCAATTTCTCATTTTTAATTTATATAAATACTGATTGTTTGTTTGTCTTTGTTTTAGATATGTTTATATATTTTCTACATCTTCATGTTAAAATATAATTTAGAAAACTCTTTGTTATGAAGATTTTCATGTACAGAACTATAAGAAGCAGAGGAAATGATAAATGATAAAAACAATGTTTTAGTAAAAGATTTTAAGTTTGGAAAATGTCTAGTTCTATATTTAAAAATCTAGTTCTATATTTAAAAAAATGTGGCCATTTTATGTTTACATTCTCAAATGACATTGTTTCTAACTATTCTACACACTGTATCATGTTTGTTAAATATGCTCAACCTATATTAGTGGAAGTGACAGCATTAAATGCTCAAGAAATGCTTAGATGGGAACAAATAAAAGTGAGACATTTGTAGCAATCTTGTTGTGATTAGTTATCCTGTAGTGATATCTATGTAAAACATTTGATATAATAACTAATAGAAGGAAAATCTCATGCAAAAACAACAAAGATAAAATCCTGAAACTCTGTTTATGATTTATTCATGCATTACTCTAATTACTAATTATTGGCGTGTAGCTATGAGTCATACTGATTGTGAAAATATTATAGATCAGCATTATTAATAGCTAAATGCTAAACTAAAAGGTTTAAGCTTTTTATTGATTGGTAAGTAGAATAAACTCAACTGTTAAAGGTAACATTTTCATATGATTGAATGAGAAGATATATTTCATAAGTAGCAGATTAAAAATAAAATATTTAAAATAAAGTGTTCACAAGCAGAGTTTTGGTTCAAATTTATGATATGGTTTATCATCATCATCATCATTAATATTATTATTATTATTATTATTATTATTATTATTATTATCATTACAGACGTCGCACAGTATACAATATTATGAGGTTGCTGATTGAAGATATAGTGTCTACCAGGGGTTTGTATTGTTTGTCAAGTCATAACAAGGACCTTGAACAGACAGTACTTTATGCAATATTATTATTATAAAGGGCAGTGAACTGGTAGAATTGTTAGTATACTGGACAAAATGCTCAGCGACATTTCATTGATCTTTGTTTTAAGTTCAAATTCCGCTAAGGTATCAGTTGATAAAATAAGCATCAGTCAATGTAATCAACTAGCTTCCTTTCCATCACCTAAATTTCAGGCCTATAGTAGAAAATTATTATTATTTTAAACTTTACTCTGAATATGTATAAGATTATATTTATAAGATGAACAGATGTGTTTTCTATTTAGAAACAACAAAAGATGTATTAAAGTTTTATTTCACACCACTGCAGCTAAATACAATTAAATATTGCCAAAATCTATATTCGATATTATAAGAGTATTTTTTTTCTCTTTTTCTATAAATGTTAAAATATGAACCCCAAAAGGTCATCATTGATCAATTTCTTGTGATATTTAGTGCTTTGATTAATAAGTGGTTGCCAAAATAAAAAAATGTTTTTATGGATTATTTATAAACAAACAGGTGGAATTTGGTCAGACCAAAATAAGGTATAGGAAGGAAGAAAATAAGGGATCTTAGAACAATTCAATTTATTTTTATTTACATTTATAACAACTTATAATGGTATGAATTATTTATTAACTAAATAGGGGTTAAAAATTTGATAAATGTTTTTTCATGCATCAGGCTCATAGGAGAATAAAATCTCAGCACTATAAGCTTAGAATAATTATATAAAGTTCCTGTTACAGTAGTAACTTGTACCTGTTTGCAGGATATATTAACAGCTAGGTAGACTGAGCCAGAAAAGGTTACATGTTAGCCATGGACTTGGTGCTGCATTAGGATACGATCCATTGACTCATTTGTCAGCATTTTGACAGTCATGTTTACTCAGAAAACTGTGGATGGGATATGTAACATGGATTATTAAAGAGACATAATTCTTTGCTGGAAGCAATACAAAATTGTAGCTGTTTTTATTATTTATAAGTGAAAATGTTGCCAAAAGAAGCTTCAGATAATCAATAAGCATTCACAGGAACAGTTGTAGTAGTTTATCATGAGGATTTTGATTTGATAGTTTAGGTACAAAAGCAAAAAAACAAAAACAAAACGAATATTTCATGACATTCAGAGTAAAAGCTGATTGGTTGGAGCACTGCCAGTTTTATGTTAATTTATCCCAGGCAGCACAAGGTACTCACCCCTTGACCCATAACAAATAGCTAGCAGATTGACTGAAATCATCCTCTAAGACATGTCCCTCTATACCCCCACCCAAACAAGACTCACAGCTAAAGTACCCCCAAGAGGTTCACTCAAACACGCACTGCAGTGGTTCAGACAAAAAAAGAAAAGATAGAAATCTCAGCCGTCACCATTTTGAGAAAGTTGCTCACTCCATCAAACTGGACATTTTTTATCCAGTACTGCAACTCATACCAGGCCATCTTCCAAACTGTGAAATACATTTCTGTATATCATAGTCTGCAAGCTCTCCTCTCTCAAACTGCAACTGATCCTTTTGGTCCCTTACCAGAAGGCTCTTTGCCAACTTTGTGGAATCCTCTTTTTGTCCATTTATTGAACATTATAGTTCTATGAGTTGTACTCCCATTGGAGAAAGCCTCCACATCTGTTGCCCATTTTTCTTACAGTTGTATGCTACATACATCGGTTAAATTTCCTCCCAAACTATTCTTTTCCACTTCATCAGGTTTGCCACTATGCATTAAGTGTTGAAACTATCTCTGGTCATTTCATGTTAACAATGTCATCAACACCGACAGCGTCCAGTAACCTCTTACAATGATCCTCTGAGCTAAACCCTACCTTGACAAAACTATTCACTCTCTCTCTCTCTCTCTCTCTCGCTCCCCCTCTCTCTCTCTCTCACCACACATCTCAGTCTTTGGCAACAGGCTACAGTGTGTTTCATTCCTAGCAAGAGCAACTCTTCTGTCTCTGTCAACCTCTGTCCTATGACATTCACTTCTAGCATTTCGAAGGTGATGGAGACAGCCATTAACAATAACAACTTTCTCTAACATCTTGAATCTCTCTCTCTCTTTTTAATGATCTTTAACGCTACTTTCATTAAAGCCTCACCCACTGGGTACAAATTCTGCTGATGAAGCTCTCTCTCTCTCTCTCTTTCTCTCTCTCTTTCTCTCTCTCTGACCATCACTCTATTCAACTCTATATATCCCAGGACTTGTTTTCACCCTCAATGCTCTTGTGGTACATCAACAGCTAACTTGTCATCACCTTCAACAATACCCATTTACACATTCAACCTAAGCATCTCATGATAAATCAGCACAAACTTCAGGAACAGCGGCTTCAAAAAGGTCTTCCAATAAGGTCACATCAGTCTTGTTTCCTTCAACAACAACATCAAAGAAAGATCTAATCATTACACATATCAAGAAAATATCACACCTCACTCCTACTAAACCTGAAAAGCATGCAGCCAGAACCTTCAAAATTGCTTCAATACTAGGCATCACCATCACTGAGGATGTCTGTCCAGGCAAATGTGTATCCTCAACAGAGCAAAACTGGTCTTCCTCTTCATCTCCTAACTACCACAAAGCTCTGGTGGAACCTACAGTGGTGTAGTAATGCTGCCACATGTGGGACATTGTTACTGCCATACACAAAGATTTCACAATAAAGCCACTTGACTGATTGATGTAAAACCACTCACAAACACACTCTAATCTCTGTCTCTTCTGTCTTTTCTATCACTTCTACCCTAGTCTCTGTTCCTATGGTCTCATACCACCTCCATTTAGACATTCCTGTCCTACTTGTCTCTCATCTTTTCTGCACCTATTTTGTACCCATTCATCTGGGCCCTATGTTAACCACTACCCTGAATACCCCCCCATACATCACCCACCCCTTGAATTCCATCACTGCAGCAGTCAATATGCAATCATTCAAGAACAATGTTAACAGTATCATTCTCATTAGTCTCTGAGGTGGACATGGGTAACAATTCTTTCCGCCAGACCAAACCAGTATTAAAAAAAAATGATAAATAAATCATGAACAACGAAGAAAAACCAAAGACAATATTGTCAACCTTAATCTCATCTAACTTATTCTTCCAAACCTAATGATCCTTGCCATTCTTTCTTCTGCATCAAGAGATCCTACATAAATGGTCCTTCCACTTTAAAATAGCTAATAAAAAAAAAAATAATGTTTTGAATAATAACGTTTCAAGAAATAAAAACAAATAGCTTTCTGAAGAATTTTCTACAGAAGTACACCATTGCTACTTACTAAAAAGATTATTGTTGATTAAAATAAAGAAACCAGTATAATTGAAAAAAAACCTTATAAAAAACAAAAAATTTTTAAAATTACTATACTTGTTACAGTCATCTTGAAATAGGAATGTTTTAATCGAAAAAAAGTATGTATTTCAGCTAAAAATTAATTTTAATTTTACAATCTTTCTTAATGTTGCTATCAAGACTTTTTATGTGTATAAATATATTCACTATATCTTTGTGCCTGAACAAGTGAAACCATTTCAGTATCTTTCATTAACCAAACTCGACGAGATGACATCAATGTTCCTCTATGTTGTCTGCTTATGCATCAATGCATACGGTATGCAACATGCATCTAAAGAAAATTAAACTGTGTGTAAAATTAAAAAAAAAACAAAATGAAATGGAAAAAAAAAAAAAAAGCATCGTTTGTTTCGAACATTGCAGGCTCCTCTAAAGGCCTCAAGATGATGATAAATGGCTAGTTAACCGAATTACACTGCTAAAATATTAATTCAGCAGTAAATTTATGATGCCATAAAAATATCTTAAAATCATCTTGATATTTTCTGGTTTACATCTAAACAAGAATCCTGCATACGGATGTATTTTTTTTTTCACTTTGTTCTGTTTATTTTTTATTCTTTTTTTCTCTCTTCTCTGTAGAAGTTTTTCATATCATAACATTTCAAACATTTTTTGCATACATAGACTATAAAAATTTAGACAGAATGTTGATGGAGATCTCGAAGAAAATAGTGTGAAAGAAATTTAGAAAATTGTGTAAATTTTGTGCCAAACAAAAACAAAAAAAAAATAAAATAAAAACTCTAAATGTGACCATGGATATCTAAATGATTTGGAAAAAATTGTTTATAAATAATATACTTCATAAAATAAAGCCTATCCTAATACTAAGGGTGACTTCAAAATGCCAAGCTTGTTTTCTTCTTGTTTGAGAAAGTTAAAAAGAAAAAAAAAGTTGTAATAAATAATAAACAATAAAATAAAGAAGGAAATTGCTTTCAAAATTTAGAGATATTACTTGGTTATGGAAGCAACCCTGACAACAGAAATCAAGAAAACATTACAGAGATGAGATCAATTTTGGTTATAAAAAAAATGTCAACTTACTGCTGCTACAGAGAACACATGAAGCTCTAATACAACCATTGTCTTATCTTTATATTATTTCTATCTCATCAAAATTTTGGTATAAGAAAATGTCAGCATAGAATGTTGGCATAAAAAAATCTACTTGCATTGAATAATAGCAGACTCATGCACAAATATC
>JARUKP010000953.1:0-10237 GCA_029874955.1 Octopus insularis
TAGGTGCGAATCTAGTTTTGATTTTACGCTTAATTAATAGGCTCGTGATAATATTTTACGTATAATTTATTTCCCTTGATGTAAAATTAATGAATTTGTATAAATCATTTCCTATCTGAGTTTTCAGGTAAACTATGTGTAGAAGGCGAAAGATATTAAAACAGTGGCATGCAACGTAAATATGAGAAGAGTTGCCACTTATAATTGTATAAGTGTAACCAATGAATACTAATTAATAGTGGTATTAATCTACTAATAATTTGAATAGTTGTGGGAAGAGGTGATGGATGATTATGATTTTGAATAATATTTTTGCTAATTATTCATGAGGTGTAGGAACGGCTGCCGCAGTTGTTAGTATCTCGTCTGGTTTTATAGCAGTGCCAACAACAACAACTACTACTACTACTAATAATAATAATAATAATAATAATACTAGTTGTAGCATTAGTGGTTCCACATTTTGGTCTAAGACCAACGAGTTCTGGGTAGGGGTGTAGTCGATAACATCTACACGAGCTCAGATTGTACTTATTTTTTATAGACCGCGAAATTATGAAAAGTAAACACAAATTTAATATTAGAAAGTAAAGCTTGACAAAATGCCGGTGAACATTTTATCTGGCATACGAAAGATTGTGTCAGCATACCGCTTTAGTTTTAGCAATAATAATGATCCTTTCTACTAAAGGCATAAATTCCAAAATTTTGCGGGTGGGTGTAAGTCGGTTACAACGATACCAGTGTTTCATTAGAACATAATTTATCGGCTCCGGGATGATGAAACGAAATTCGACCTCGTTGGAAGCTGTAGCAATTGCACTTGAGTGATAGATGATGATTGTGATGATGGTGATATGATGATGATATGATGATGATGATAATGATGATGATGATGATGATAAAGGTGAGTCTGACGATGATGATAATGATGATGACGATGACGATGGCGATGACGAAGATGATGATGACGACGATGACGACGACGACGACGATGATGATGACGATGATGATAAAGAGGAGAAGGGAGGATTGGAGGAAACAAGGTTTTTGGATGTCTCGCTTATACTTGGGCCTTTCTATTCACCGAGTGCCCGTGCATATGTGACACCATCTCACAGTGCATTAAACAACATTCTTTGCATAACAGCGAGTGGGGGTGGGGAAACAGGTGTAATGACTTAGTTACATTTTTCGTACTTGTCCTCTGGCTGCTCTTAACATATTTTTTCTTGTTTGCTTGCGGTTCAGTGTTTGTCGCTACAAATGCTCTGACAAATGTACTAAGCTGTTATCAAAGTCAAGACTGCAAATTGCCTGGCATTTGCACTTTGCAGTCTCCTTACTGCACTTACTGCATTTCTGCAATCATTATGCATTACAGCGGCTCCAATAGATCGTGGTTTTGTTACTTGGTGGAGCAGCAGCCGGCCTAACTGTCGTTGAACTGATGGTAATTGTTTTGGCTGTGTCGATTGTTATGTTTTTATTTTTCTTTCCTCTTTCGGTTTTGTAGCATTTCGCCAACAAAATAATGTTTTTTCTCTGCAATTTTTCGTTTCTAGTTTTCTTTCAACTCACCAATAAATGTGATGAATTTAACAATTGTAGCAATGTTGCTGCTTGCTTTGTTACCTGACAAAAAATAGCTTGTTATTGTCTTCCTTAAAGAGAATAACAAGCAAGAGGCTTACAAGGACAAATTCCTACTTGCTGTTTTTATATCACTTCCTTCTCACTTTCTCGTATTGCTCAGTTATCAAACACATTGCCATCGGTTATGTTTTTTTTTTTTTTATTTATTCTGTCTTATTCCTTCAATGAAAAGTTCCTTAGCGCATAGGACTCCAGTAGGGTTTGGAACAAATGAACATATCAGTCCATTGCCGCCAGGATTTGTTGCACGGTAAGAAAGAGTAGCATAAAAAATGTAGTTAAATAAATTAGAAAAAAAAAAAGAAAAAAGGGCCAAGAAACCGTAATTTTCTTTTCAGAAAAACGTGACAAACCGAGAAACAATAATTGAAGATGGTGATGATGATGATGATGATGATGATGATGATGATGATGATGATGATGATGATGATGATGACGACGACGACGACGATAACGACGACGATGATGATGAGGATGATGATGATAATGATGATACTGAGAGTGTGAGGAAGAGATACAGAGAGACATAATGAGAGAGTGAGACAGAGTTACAGACATGTGTATTTAAGAAGTGTGGTCATGGATAGACACATGTTTTTGTACATGTGTGTATGTCCGTCTAGGAATCTATCACTCTAGATCATTACAGAGATAAATACCGACAAAAGTACGTGACTAAGTATGTAGACATAGACGGTTATTTCAGAGAATATTGAATATATAATTATTCTGATATAAATTGAAGTAGTATTTGAATTACATCTATATATCATTCTCTATATATGTCTTCTTTTTCTGTTTTGCTGCTATGTATATCTGTTTTTCTTCCTGGTCTAAACAGAGTTTTGTTTTCTAGTTATCTCTGCATTTAAACAGCTGAGATATTCTTGTTCTAATGAAAGAATTTTATCAAATAAGGCTGAGAAATGGAAAAGAATTAGTAGGAAAAATCGAAATTGCTTTTTGAATTCCTATTCCATGACTTCTACTCATATAGTCTCCAGAATTGTCTCCAGGCGAAACAAAACATTTTATGTGTTCGTATGACCCACAGTTTTAATGAAGCAAAATCATACTCAATTTTTCTATCATAATTGGCCGGTGCCATTTTTTTCTCATTAGTTTTTAATGAAGGAAGGGGTTGGTGCTGCATTCCCAGGAATTTCTTGCTGTGATGAAGATTCTTTTATGTTTTTTTTTTTTCTGCTACTTCTTTCAGTCATTTGACTCCGGCCATGTTGGGGCATCGCCTTGAAGGATTTTAGTCGCATAATTCGACACCAGGATATTTTTTAACAAAACTGGTTCTTATTATATGCGTATCTTTCGCAGAACCACTTAGTCATAGCGAAGTAAACACACCATCATTGGTTGTCAAGCAGTGATGGGCGACAAACAAAAGCACAAAGACACACAAATATAAATTTACAAACATACGTACTTACGTACATACATACATACATACTTACGTACATACATACATACATACATGCATACACTCATACTCACACATATAGATACATATATACGACGGGTTTCTTTCAGTGTCCTACTAAATCAACTTAGAGAACTCTGGTCGGCCATAGGATATAGTAGAAGACAATTTCCCAAGGTGCTGCGCAGTGGGACTGCAGTTCGAACAAAGCAGTTTGGAAGCAAGCTTCTTACCGTACAGCTACTATCACATTAATCAGTGGTTAAAATATTGGGCTCACAATAACGAGTTAGTGAGTTCGATTCCAGGACCTGAATGAGTGCTGTGTTCTTGAACAAGACACTTTATTTCATGTTGCTTCAGTTCACTCAGCTGTAGAAATGAGTTGCAACGTCACTGGCGCCAAGCTGTATCAGCCTTTGCCTTTCCATTGGATAACATCGGTGGCATAGAGAGGGGAGGCCAGTATGCATGGGCGATTGCTGGTCTTCCATAAAACAACCTTGCCCAGACTTGTGCTCTGGAGAGAAACCTTCTAGACGCAATCCTATGGTCATTCATGACCGAAGGGGCTCTCAGAAAGTAGATATCTCTTATCATCTTGATTTATCTTCATTACTTATTTTATACAAACCAAAGCATTGTCTGTCAAAGAGCAACAAGTGTTAGGAAAATACAATTTCTCACTGTAGTTAGTATCACGTAATGTTACATCTGTAAGTGACCGATACTTACACAAACAGTATTATTGAATTTGATAATATTTATACATTGAAAATATACAAATGATAAATTTGTTGGATTTAGTCTTAATTAATTTTATAAATATTTTCATTTTGAAAATTAGAATTTATCTTGATATTTTGTAAACACTTTGAAAATTGAATGAAGTGAAATTATAATTGTTAGGAGCAAGAATTACTTGATATTACTTGCAATGATGTTCATATTTTTATTGAAACACTCAGTTTTTTGTTTCAACCAATTTATAGAATAATAAATAATTTAAGAAAAATAACTTTGTCATTATTAAGCTGATGTTTGGAATATAAATTACCATGAAATTTTGATGGAAGGTTTTAATTAAGACCACTCTAAAACAGTGTTTGTATCATAAAACTTAAGGACAGTTTTAAGTTGGTTGATATCAAAAGAGTTAGAACACTGTTATTTCAGATCTGTGATTTGCTGACGATATAAGATATATATATATATATAAGATGTGTGTGTGTGTGTGTGTGTGTGTGTGTATTGATCAAAAATGGAAAGAGGACAATATCTGAGGATATTTACTGCATAATAAAGTATATATAAAGTGCAAAGTATAAAACTGCTTCACTAGAATGAATGCAAAAACAGATGAGTGGACAAACGAAAGAAAGAGGCACACAGCACATTCAGTTCACATTGAGTAGAAGCTACGTATGTTATTATTTAAAATAGTTTGATTCAGTGCTATGTGACTCAAAGTTTCTTACCAAAACTTAGCTTATCTGGCTCAGTCAACTGAATGGAAAGATGCTAGAAGATGGCTACCAGTAATGCAAATTTCCATTTTGATATTACCTAGAGTGGCAAAGTATATTCATTCATAACTCACTATATGACAGACAACACTTTAGTTTGTGAAAATAATTAATTTAATAATACTAATTTGTAGAAATGCTGTGAATATTACATCTGAGAATAAACGATGATGTTGATAATTAGTTTAAATAATTAGTTTGTAATACTTGTATTTATAAATATTGCAAATAAAGCTATTTAGATTGATCTGAAAATCAAAAGCTGTATGATGTATGAGAGGTTAATTAGCATTAATAATATGTAAGAGGTTAATTAGCAGGCATTAGAACATTGGAAGAAATGTCTTGCCATATTTGTTCCAGCTTTGTTCTGAGTTCAAATCCAGTTGTGGTCAATGTTGCCTTTTATCCTTCCAGCGTCATGTATAATGTACCAACCTTCAGTGATAGACTTGTGGACTTAGTAGAGCATCGAATGTAATACCTGAACATCAAATGTAATACCTGGAACATCGAATGTAATACCTGAAGCATCGAATGTAATACCTGAAGCATCGAATGTAATACCTGGTCCATTGTCTTTTGTGTTCAAATCCCACTGAGGTTAACTTTGTCAATAGAATGAAATTGGCATAACCATCTAACCCAGTGGTTCCCATACTTTTTTGGGATACCGCCCCCTTGACACCTGGGCCACATACTAGTACCCCAACCACAACCAACTCTCATGAGCATAGATCTCTTTCTGAAGTAAGTTCAAAGCAACCATATTTCATAAGTAAAATTTAACCAAACGAATCCACTATTTTGTTGTTCTTAGGTGCCTACATTGGAATCTACTCTTCACAAACATCTGGGTCAAGCCTCCTGTTTGAAGATAAATTCCTCTTATTAGTCTTGAAGGCTAAGTAAAAGGGCCATGTGTCCTGCCCTTTCCTCTTGGTAAAGTGATATAAATATTTATTTCTTTATTGCCCACAATGGGCTAAACACAGAGGGGACAAACAAGGACAGACAAAGGGATTAAGTCAATTACATCGACCCCAGTGCATCACTGGTACTTACTTAATCGATCACCAAAAGGATGAAAGGCAAAGTCGACCTCAGAGGAATTTGAACTCAGAATGTAAAGACAGACGAAATACATATAAGCATTTTGCCCGGCCTGCTAACATTTCTGCCAGCTCACCACCTTAGGGTATATAAATATTAAAACAAATATGAACGCCAAAAAAAAAAAAAAGAAAATGGCAGCATGGAAACAAAACGTGTCAAGCCTCCTGTTTGAGGATAAATTCCTCTCATTATTCTTGGAAGCTAAGTAAAGGGCCATGTGTCCTGCCCTTTCCTCTTGGTCAAGTGATATAAAATATTAAAGCAGAAATGAATAACAAATACAGCAGGAAAACAAAATGTGTTGACTGAACATTTCGCTTCTAATGAACGTCCATATTTTCTGATTAACCAACAAATATCCAAGTGAGCAAAATAACACAAGAGATAACGAATAACAATGAGAATTCACCTACATATTCCTACTCTCAAATCTCATCGTTTATATCTCAATACACAAAATTAATGTCAGACAACAAAAACATTTGATGTGGAATAGTTTCCGACAAGGGAGTCTGGTTAAACAGAATCTAAACCTTATATTGAAATCATCATGATTGTCATTCTTCAGTGTTTATTTTTAGTTTTATTTTCATTTTTTTTTCAATATTACAATAGCAAATTAACTGGTTTTAAGCACTCCTGTGTTTTTACTAGTATTATTGATTCTTCATATTCCATCGCAATCCCCTATGAGATGGCATGGCAAATGGTATGGCGGCGCTTGGTAGGGTTGAGGAGAACCAAAATATTGGACAAATGAAGTGTTTAAAGAGGCAGTAATTTATTTGAGAGTGGAAGGAATAGCCAAAATGGAATTTGACCTGTTATGTTTATTAACCCATTGTGATTCCTTCCAATTAGAAGGAAGTGCTTGGCAAACAATCAGCTGAAATGGAAAATAATGGGATGCAAGCAAGCAGAAAAATGGTTCTGAATTAACTGACTATACCCCCCCCCCCAAGGCACACACACTCTGCTTTCAAATTCCATTTCTTTCATTTGTCCCAGCACCCTTTCCTTTCTGTTGGTTCAGCATTAAAATTACAGTTTCCTGTCTTTCTTTTTTTTACTACTCCCTTTCTCTCCCACTCTGTCTTTCTCTTTCCTTCTTATTCCCTTCTTCTATCACTCCTTCTCTCTCTCTGTCTCTCTTTCTATTTCTCTATCTCTCTATTTCTCTCTCTCTCTATTTCTCTCTCTCTCTCTCTCTCTCTCTCTCTCTCTCTCTCTCTCTCTGTCACTTACAACTGAGTCAGAATGGCAACTCCCATAATTTTCCAGACTCTCTGAGTTAGATGGGGTTGATGTAGAATGTATGTGTGCATGTGTTTGTTTCTATGTGTGTAATTGTGTGTATGTATGTATGTGTGTGTGCACACATGAGTGTGTGTGCACACATGAGTGTGTGTGCGTGTGTGTGTGCATGTGTGTATGTAAGGTGCATTCCAGAAGGTTCAAGACATTTTTTTAGGTGAAACAGTTTTAACTGTCCTAGATGATTGTAAATTTAGTATATCTTTACTTTACATCTAATAAGCTGACCTGCCACTATTTTTATCCCTGATTAAAGGAGACAGCTGAAACAGAATTTTGAATACACCCTACTAAACACACCTTGTCTTAGCTGACTAGTATGCAGAATGCATTCGGTATATGAAAGCAAACTGGAAGCTTCGTATGCAATAAAGTTTTGCGTTAAACTGGGAAGAAATGCTATTGGAACTTATGAAATGGTCCATATAGCTTATAGTTTAACTTGTATATATGAGGTTCTGTTTTTTTGCTGGTGCAAGAGGTTCAAAATGAAGTAGTTGTATGCTGTTAACTTAATGTGACAGTCCCCTGAAGGGTGCTGGATTTCTTATGGGGAGCTTGCCCTTGCTTAGCCTCAACCTCAATTTCTAGACATGAGTGGTTCCGAGACTAAGGCCTCTACCATGATTTTTAAGAAATGTGGTGGAAAACTAGCTCAAGAAGGCAGGGGTGCTACCTCTGAGACCCCTTTTGGATCCCCCTATCACTCACACACACACACACATGCACACACACACACGCACACACACACACACACACACACACACACACGCGTGCATGTATGTATGTCTGCCTACGTATGTATATATAGAATATTTTAACTTACTAACCATGAAACAGTGACTATAACCTTCTTCCTTAGCAATCTCTGTTTCAGTTTGGTTCAGTCAAATTTTGTTGAATGTCATCAATTGTTGTACAGAATCCCCCCATTTTGTTCTCATATTCCAAGGGATCAAGAAAGAGATTGTTTATTTTGGGGCCAAAGAATCACAGTACAGACATCCTAATGGCGATATTTTATCATTTTCATTCTGTTCGTGCAGCACACAAACACATTGATAAAACATGCTCCAACTATCTAACATAGTGTAAATGTCAAACAGCTATTTAATGGTCAATGTTTAATTCTTCTGCAGCCTCCTGAGTTGTTTTGCACGGGTCTGATTCAATAACAATCATCAATTAATCATTGTCAATCACAGAAGTCCATCCACAACCCTCCTCGTATTCAAGTCTTTTGTTTCCACTTTGAAATTTCTAGAGCTAATGTTGATATGTATGTTTAGTGATGGTCCTGTGGGCAAATGCTTTGTTGACATTGCTAGCAGTTTCTGTTGTATTATGTTTCATTTTGAATTCACACAATAAATGCACACAAATTTACTTTTATTACTTCTATTTTTCCCTCTTTAATTTGACAGCCTAAAATAAACAAGCGAAAGTGAAACCATTAGTGTAAACGAATAGATCAAAATCTGTGCTTCAAAAGGATCTGTCACGTGCACACAGTTAAATACAACTTTACACTAAAATAAGCATCACTGTTTGAAAATAATAAAAAGCTATATTTACACATCAGCCTATGTTTGTGGAAGACTATAGCTTTCAACTTTTACTTGTTTCAATTAATCAACTGTGGCCAGGCTGGGGCACAAATCTTGAAGATCTTTAATTGAACTTACCAATGCCAGTATGTTTCTTTTTTTTTTTGTAAAGCCTGGCACTTAGTCTATCGGTCTCTTTGCTGAGAGATGAGTGCTCAATACCTACTCTAGATTACACGAGCATACAGGATTTTGGAACTGAATTGCTATCTCATAAGGAATAGACACATAATAATATATAACATCTTTATTGTATTTGTGTAACATAGTTCATTTTTTTCCGTCTTTGTTTTTGTATATATTTGCTGCTTTCTTCCAAGGAATCTGATGCTCTTAGCTTAGTTTTTCCTTGGGGCTAGCCAGATTGGAGCAATATCGAGAATAACTAGCTGAAATTACAAGGATAATCTGGATCTTGACTGAAGAAAGAAAACTCTGAATGACCTGTCTGTATTTTTTTTGTATCGTCTATCTGTATGTTTTGTCCCTTTCTTGTATCACCTAACTGTCTGGATGTTTTGCGTTCTTGTCCCATTCTGTATTATCTGTATATATGTGTGTGTGTGTGTGTGTAAAAGGTTGAAGAGGAACACACGAGTAGAGATATATATGGAAAAAAGACAAAGTAGAAAATGCTAAAATACTTTTATAAAGAACATAACAGAACCGGTTTCGATCCTTGAGATCTTTTCAACAGTAAATATGAATAATAGATTTTTGAAAAATTATTGAAAAATTAAATTTTGGTTAATTTAAAAGAAAAGTCTTTTTAAAGACATATTTGTATAGTATTCAAGTAACACCGGCATTTTCTTGTTTCTGCTTGCCTCTGTTTCACGTGTTAACTCTTGTGGGTTCGAACTATATACACTTTCTTGATCTTCTCTAAATCTGACTCTCCTCTTCTTCCTTCTCCTTGCTTAATCTCTCCAATATTTTTAAGTACGATGTAAGTACATCAATGTGTAACGGAATGTTGTATGTGCGTATGTATAGGTTCGTGCGTATGTGTAGGTTTGTGCGTATTACTCGTTCATTAATGTGTACCTTTCACCTGTTGATTCCCTCAAAGTCTCTTTATTCTTGCTTGATAAATCACCTTCCGATTTAATTCGCGTTGTATTATTTTTATCTCATCTATTCTTCGCTTTCTCATATATTTTCATCTCAAATCTCTTTTTATTTCTTTTATCCCATCTCGCCACTTTACTTTTCTCTCCTATCTTCTCTCTCTCTCTCTCTCTCTCTCTCTCTCTCTCTCTCTCACTCACTCACATTCTCATCTTGTCTTCCTTTTGTAACTTTCAGCTATGTATATCCATGCCCCCTTTCAGGTCATCGTCCTACAACACCCACGAAATTCAACGATCAGATTTCCAAAACACATCTCTTAATTTTATGAAGCCTCAGTGTTTACTTATCTACTCAATTTATCTCACAACACACAATCATAAAACTCTTAATATTTATTATTATTATTATTATTATTATTATTATTAAGGCGGTGAGCTGGCAGAAACGTTAGCACGCCAGGCGAAATGCTTAGCGGTATTTCGTCTGCCGTGACGTTCTGAGTTCAAATT
>JARUKP010000954.1:0-10236 GCA_029874955.1 Octopus insularis
ATCTGGTTTCACCAGTCCTCAGTCAAATCGTCCAACCCATGCTAGCATGGAAAGCAGACGTTAAACGACAACGACGACGAAGATTGCCTACAGCTGATTCTTATTAAGGCAGTTGCCACATCTTTACATTTAAAGCTGCCCCTGAAGCTGAAGTTTAGACCATTGAGTTCAACCTAAGTATTAATTGTATGTATCTATTATTTTACATCATATTACACACACACACACACACACAGATAGGAAGGTAACTTACCTTGTGTCAAACACTGGAGCTTTAACAGTCAATAATGTATACTCTCCTGCACCATAAAAACTATTCCACTTCTTATTTATCATCTTAAAAACCAAGGGGTCTAACACAAACACTGTAGTTTGATACAAAAGAAAAACAGTTTCAGAACAAATACATTTCAAGTCACAATTTATATATACCATCCCTTCTATACAGCCACTCAGCCATTCCTTCTATACATCCATCAATCCATGAATATTAATAATCTTGACACATATTCCAATTATCTCCATATCAAACAACAGCATCTTGCCACAAATGATGCCATCAATGTGGAAAACTTTCTTCTCTCATACAATGCTCATTTGCCATTTCCAAATATTCACCACTTTTCATATAAGTTTTAGATATTTGCATATCCAGATTAAGCACGGTTCTTACCATGCTTAGAATGATCATGGCATAGAGCGATTCCAGTCATATCAACTATACTTGTAGAAACTCCTCACACATTTTTCAGCTACTTATGAGAAGGGTACACACACACACATACACACACACACACACACAAACACATACACACAGAAACACAAAATTGGCAATATAGGAATCATCACTATCATCATCATCATTTAATGTCCATCTCTCATGCTAGGATGGGTTGAACAGTTTGCACCAAGCTTCAATATCTGCTTTGACATGGTTTCTATGACTGGATTTTTTCTGTGGCACCATTACTGATAAGGTGAAAAAAAAGTATAAAGTTATGTGTGTGTATGTATATATATATGTGTGTGTGTATACATACTGGTGGCCAGTCACTTGAACAGGGCTTGTATCATATTATAACATTGGTGTTTATTATTACTATATTGCTTGAGTCAATTAAACATAATGAAATTTATTAAAATCTAAATCTTTTTTTTTTCTCTGTGGATAATTCAGAGAACTCATAATGGCAAATAATTTCATTTCTGATTCAAGAAAAAGTGTGTTAAATGGATACTGGAAATGTCTAAGTGAAACATTTGGCACTCAAGTCTCAAAGTGATAAAACAATTTAGCACATCAATGAGAAAATTGATGCCACTAGTTCAATTCTGAATACACCTAAAATTGGTCAACTGAAACCAGTTCACACAAAGCACACTAAGCAAAATTTTGCTGAAGAATTTTGTTCATGGTTTAAAAAAGTCCACCAGAAGAGCTTCAGCAGAATCAAATATTTCATAAACCTTGAGTCTACAAATTCTGAAATTGAAAACTTTTCATTCATGGCTACTTGGTTTATTGGAGGATGACACCAACACGTGGCAGCAATTTAGTGAGATAATGAAAACAGAAGGAAATCCAATCCTTTTAGATAACATTGTGTGAATCAATCAATTTTTTTTCTTCTTCTTCACATTATCAAGTCTTGTTAACAAATGTAATTGTGTTAATTGGTGAAAACAGGCATTTACCATTAACACAACTAAATCAACCTGGTATCACTCAGTGTTTGGGTTAATGTTATATGGACTGTTAGATATGTAATTCGTCTGACGTTCCGTGTGTCACTGTGGTTCATCTGAGTTCAGTGTTTCATTGTTGTTGTCTTGTGTGACTGTGGTAGTAAAATGTCATTGATATATATGGCGGACATGATTTTTGTTTATTCATAACGAACATTGGGTGAGTACGTTCTTTGTATGCAATTGAATAATAAATGTAATAATTAAATTGTACAACTCATGTTATCTCTGCAAGTCTTCCGAGGGAAACACAACAGTTAATATGTTGAATTCTTGTGTTTTAGGCCCAATTGTTTTTATGGAAAAGTCAGGTGATACATATCTTGAGACTGTAATGAATGGAACTTAATAACTTAATTAACAACAACCTAATTAACATGATCCCTCTTTCCAACTAGACACTCCAATTCCATTCTGCATTATTCAAGAGAAAATGGATCAACTGATGAAGCTGAATTCATTGGACAACATGCTCACCTGATTTTACCCAAAATGGATTTTTAAAATTTTCTACAGAGTACTCAATGACAATGAAGTACAGGTGCTACATAAAATGCACCCAGTCCACTCTGTAAAGTGGTTCACATTAGGAAGGGCATCCAGATGTAGAAACTATGCCAAGACAGACAATGGAACTTGGTGTGGCTCTCAGCCTTGCCAGTTCTTGTCAAACCAACAAACCCATGCCAGCAAGGAAAATGGATGTTTTAAATGATGATGATGTTAATGATTCAAAAAATTATGTCAGAAATATATTTCAAGATGTTACTGTAGAAAGAAACTTGCACAGAAATGTCAAAGCATGAAAAGTAGACTTCAAAGCTGTGTAAATTGTGAGGAACAACAGCTGGAAAAACTGAGTTGATTAGATTTTCAGTGCTTTTGTAATGAACTAATTTTTTAAAATCTATTTATTACTGTATGCAAAAAAAAAAAATGAATATAACTATATAACTAATGTCAAAATATACATCATCATAAACTGTTCACCTAGTTGCAATGCAGCTTGTATATATCAAATGGGTTAAGAATAGGCATAGGAGTGGCTGTGTGGTAAGTAGCTTGCTTACGAACCACATGGTTCCGGGTTCAATCCCACTGCGTGGCACCTCAGGCAAGTGTCTTCAACCATAGCCTCGGGCTGACCAAAGCCTTGTGAGTGGATTTGGTAGACGGAAACTGAAAGAAGCCTGTTATATATATGTATATATATATGTATTGTGTGTATATGTTTGTGTGTTTGTGTTTGTTCCCCCAACATCGCTTAACAACTGATGCTGGTATGTTTACGTTCCCGTAACTTAGCAGTTCGGCAAAAAGAGTCCGATAGAATAAATACTAGGCTTACAAAGAATGAGTCCAGGGGTCGATTTGCTTGACTAAAGGTGGTGCTCCAGTATGGCCACAGCCACACGACTGAAACAAGTAAAATGAATGTAAGGTGATGACCAAGAAGGCAAAGTATGCTTTCATTGATTTTAGAATGGAAAATCTTTTCTCATTTTCCCAACTTAACGAGTACTATCTAGTTATCTGTCAGACTCATCTTTATTAACTTTCGATAATATATCTTGTCCCTTCTGCTTAATTTATATTCATTATAAGCACTATTGTCATCTAAGCTAAGGCCTTTGCCATCAATTTAATCTTCATCTTATATCATGAATAAATAATTCCATTGAATGTTTCCGCTAACTTGAGGCAAACTTAATTTTATCAACCATTAAGAAGTTGTTACACAAGAACTTCCAGTTGTCCTCTAAACTAAAGGTTTGTATCTCTTCTTTCACTTAGTTGTGATAATCTAAGTGATGAATTAGTTCTACATAGAGTCAACTTAATGTGCAACCAAATATTCTCTCACTTAAAAATTAGATCCTTCTGATATACCACTTCCAAAAGCAAACAATCAATAATGATATTACCTTATCTTTCAGATCTTTCATTTAACATTTTGATGAAAAATTAAGGTAAAAAATTAAAAGGAATAAACTTACCAGTCTCTGGAACTTTATACTTTGAACAGGTGTCAGATGGATGAATGTCATAAAATAGATTACATAATGGATAGTCTGTACAACAATATCTTTCACCATCAGCAAAAGATCCATTTATGTTGTATATAAAACCACCATCAGGATAGTTTTTCAAAAGAGCATTCTGAACCCTGAAATGAATTTAAGAAAAACAAATGTATGTGTATTTTAATCTTAGTTAAGAGACAAGGGGGCTATTACTATAACTGACACTCACAAATTTGTGAGGTTAATAGCATTACCACTCATCTTGGCATCTGGTGGCAAAATGGAGTGCAGAGGGAATTCCAGGAGATTGCAGTTTTGGAGATAAGAGGATAAAAATTTGAGTAAAATGTTTGGTGCAGTGTAGAATAAAAGAGATGAGTTAGAGCATAGCTAATGAAAGGAGGGAAGATAGGTAAACTAGGTAAGGATGGTAGAAAATTTGTAAGTTCAGGGGAACATGAACTGTTGTAATAATGGTAGAAGTAGAGGTGGAATTATTGCAGGTTAGTCATCTAGTGGTTGCATGGTTGCATATAAATATATGTGTTAATATATCTCATCATCGTTTAATGTCTGCTTTCCATGTTAGCATGGGTTGGACAATTTGACTGAGGACTGGTGAAACCAGATGGCTAAACCAGTCTCCAATCTGATTTGGCAGAGTTTCTACAGCTGGATGCCCTTCCTAACGCCAACCACTCCGAGAGTGTAGTGGGTGCTTTTACTTGTCACTGGCACGAGGGCCCTGAAATAAGAAAAGAAAAGAAAAGAAGAAAAAAATTTAATTTAATCTTGCACTTTAAAGGGCTAAAATCTACAAAAATTTCCTTCAAGATTTTATTTTAATTTATGTTTCAAACACCACAAATGCCACCTTAATAATGGACTAAGATTAAATCGACAAGCTGGCAGAATCACAAGCACTCCAGGCAAAATGCATAGCGACATTTTGTCCATCTCTATCTTCTGAATTCAAACTCCACTGAGATAGATTTTATCTTTCATCTTTTCAGGGTCAATAAAATATGTATCAATTGATCACTGGGGTCAGTGTAATTGACTTATTCCTCCCCCAAAGTTGCTGGCCTTATACCAAAATTTGAAACCAATAACGACTAAAACGTTTTACTGACTTTGTTATTTTCGAAAATAATTGAAAGAAAGCGAGTGTATTTCAACATATGGGAACAAATGATGTAATAGTGTGTAGTACTCAGGTCAGAAAAGAGTAAAAGAGGGAAAAGAAAGCAGCAATAAGGAAAGACTACAATGATAGTTAAAAGTGTATTTGTAATGCACAGAAATAAAGTAAAATTCAAAGCTGGAATTTGGCTGAACACAGAGAACTACAAACAAACACCACAAGGCATCTCTAACCATTAGGGTCATTCCTTTTTAGGACCACACATTTTCAAGAAAGAATATAAAGATCACAATATGAATAAATCATATAAGCAAACATAATAAAAAGACGTTTTCTTATTATGTCTTGCATTTAAAACCTGGACTTCATCTTCTTCCATTAATAATTATGAATATCAATGATTGCTGTTGGAAATGTTTGTTAAGTATGAAATCATCATGATATTGAAGTTTGTATTCATCCCACATTTCTTCCTTTTCATTAACCCCAGATAATTCCTGGTTCCTTACCACCACCACTACCATCACTTCTACCACCATCAGGGACCGAAAATCGTGTTGGGGGAGGCGGTTTATACATGGGTGCGGCTTATACACTAGCAAATGCTGTATATGTATATACACCTTATCAAAAGACATAAAAACTTACTCAGTTTTATGTTTGCAAAATGTAGGTCATACATGCAAAGGACATGTTGGCAGAATATTGCTATCATATGACTTCCTGAATTTAAAGCTGCTATCATTAAACAGGCTTTTTATGCACTCAATCTATCACCTTGAGTTCATGACAAAGAGTGGTTGTTTTTGTTGTTGTGTGTAACAGATACAGTACAGCAACCAAGTGGTGAGACATTGTGGGACCTGACCAATTTATATTCAATATGGTAGTGGAGGTGGGGATGAAAATGATTGGGCAGTGTAGTGAAAGGGGGAGGGGGCAGCAACAAGACAGACAACATTGATGATGGTGGTGGTGGTGTTGGTGGAGGGAGTAGAAGAGGAGAATTGTGTAGGGAGGAATAGAGAACTAACATGTCTTTTAACAAAATATAAAATTAAACAGAACACCAACTTCATGTTTATCAAATATCTATGAAATATCTATGAAGTCTTGCAGAAAAAAAATAATAATAATAGTGTTTATAACTCTGTTAATTTTTGGGTATTGCTGTGAGTTCTTGAAAATCAACTATGGCATGACATATTCCCTGGAAATGTTAGCTTCACTCTGCAGTTATATGACTTACTGAAAGTTGAGCTACTATTAATAAAAACTTCACTGAGGATACAAATGGGCAGTGAATTTACTATGTCTTCAGAACACCAGATAAAATGTCTTGTGATATTTGTTCTGGTTTCTTATACTTTAATTTCAAATCCCCTCTAGATAAACTTGCCTTTCATTTTTTTCATGATCAATAAAGTAATAATCAAATATTGGGGTCTCTCTCTCTCTCTCTTTCTCACTCTCTCACACCCACACACACTTTCTACTTTGTTCCTTCAAGGAAATGGTTTAAGTAAGAGGTGATGTGATGTGTATGAGTTACTTGGGGAGAGTGTGATTGGTTGTGAGAAGGGCTCAGAGTTTCGATTACATGTATAGACATATTTATATTTGCATCATTATAAAATGTGTTGGAAGGATGTATGATAAAATTGTCACTGGTGGGATTTGAACACAGGATGTATTGAAACATTACTTGGGATTTGAACACAGAATATATGGAACCTGAATATTTTATCTGAATTTTTACCTATTCTGCCATTCACCTGTTTTCGTTTTTTTTTTAATTAAATTTCAAACTTGAAGAAATGGTAAAAATTCAGTATATTTACTACTTTGTTTTAACTAGATACCAAGACATTCTATTCTAGAAGGATGAGAGAAAAGTAGAGGCTTTGTTGTGTTGTTCGTTCCTTTCCCAAAAGAATTTGTAGTGTAAAGGATATGAAATTAAATTACATGCGACCTGAAGCATGAAACAGTTATCACCACCAATTAATGTCTAAAATAATGACTTAATGATCCTGTTTTGTTTTCCCTTACCATGCCTGTCATCACTAACATGTGAGTAATTAAAGTTTCAGACATGTCTATGTTGTTGTGGTCATCTTGTTTCCTAGAGATGTCTTTGTGATTAGTAGGAAGGGGATAAGTTTTATCTCAGTTTAATGTTGATTGAGAGGTAGACAAGTTGAGGCTGGGAGCAACAGTGGCAGTGGCGGTGATGGCGGTGGCGGTAGTGGCAGTGGCGGTCATAGTGATGTTGATCATGGTTGTCTTGGTGGTAACTATGGCAACAGTAGTGGTAGTTATGCTGTTGACAGTGTTAGTGGTGGAAAGAGTAATGATGATGATGTTTAATTCAGGAACTTTGGTGTGGCTGTGTGGGTAAGAAGTTTGCTTTCCAACCATATGGTCTTGGGTTCAGTCTTCTACTGTAGCCCCAGGTCAACCAAAGCTTCATGAGTAGATTTAACTAATCCCTTCAAGGTAATACCCCCAGCATGGCTGCAGTCCATTGACTGAAACAAGTAAAAGATAAGAAGAAAAACCAAATATTTTATTGTCAATGGTCAACAGAAAATAATTCTTAAACAGAAGAAGCAGGAATCAGTGTAGATCATTTATTTTCTTTCCCTCTTTTGTTTTCTCTGTTTTTACATTCCATTTTTGTTTGTTTTCTATTTCCTCATATTTTTGTTTTCTTCTTTTGCAGATCCGCAAACGAGAAGAATTATTTGATCTTCAAAAGAAATTGGAAAAACAACTACAGAAAGAAGAAGATGAACTCCTCAAATCATTCCAAGAACAAGGAAAACAGGAACATGAGAAACTGTCTCAGCAAATCGAGGAGGAATGGGAAACTAAGCTGCATGAATTGACCAAAAAATACACTTCTAAAAGCAAAAACAAAGTAGAAGATGGTGAAATAAAGGTCAGTTTTTATCTAACCAAACATTGTCTTTAAGATCAGCTTTTGATCAAATAAATGTGGTGATGGTAGTGGGGGAGGAGCAGCGATATGATGTGTAGAGTCATTCATTCAGCTCATCCATGTATGGTTTTACATGTGTGTGTGTGTGTGTGTATATGGTACCTTGTAAAGGATAATTGTACACACCTATAAAAGAATTACCTTTGTAAGATTTGAACATCAATGTTATCAACTGAATACTGCAAGGCTCTTTGTTCAACTTGCTACTGTTTCCTTTTAGCACTAGTTATTTCATGATTGACAAATCTTTAATGCTATTTCACAGGCAATGACTATTCAATTTGAAAACCAGAAGAAAGATCTGGCAAAAACAATGACTTTAAAACGAGAGAGGAAGAAGCAGAATTTGACAATACGACTACGAGAGATTGCACAGGAGCAAACATCTACAATGGTGAAGAGGCAGAGTGCTCAAATGTTGAAACTTTTCTCAGAAATGAAGAATGAGTTGTGTACAGAACTTAAAAATGAGTTGCTCAAAGAGAAAACAGAGGAATCAAATGTAAGTAAATCATATTCATGCAAGTTAAACTGCATCACATCTACACTACAGAGCATAATTCACCATGTCACTTAATGTGGACAAACAAGTGTTATTGATCAAGATCTTTCTACATCCTACTGAAAATTTTCCAAGTAAAAATCACAATCTTGTAATGAGTAAGCAGAAAATACCTAAAAATGTGTTTGTTTATTCAACTGCATATAGTGTCTTTACTTTCATTTCTGTCTTTCTATACTCAACTTGTTGCTTTCTATCCCATCTTTTACCCTTTTCTGAGAAGTTGTAGAGCATCTAATCTCAGTGTATGACAGGTATGACTGACCTTTTTTGAGAAGTGGACTATTAAAAAAAGAAAATTCTAAAGTTAAATTTTTTTTTAGGCATGCCATTCAAAAAGTCCTGCAGGTCACAGTTTGCCCATAATAAGATCATCATTGTCATCTATAAATGAAACGATCTTTGGGTTTGATCTTGAGTTCACTCAAGTCACTACTGACCATTAGGTTCTCTTAATTTGGGCTGTCAATGAACATCTATCATAGTTCACTGACCATCTGGTACAGAACCATTAATCTGTCACTGACTTATATGGTACGTTTCAATCATCACAGACTATGTGGTATGGCACACTTATTTTGGGGGTCTGGAGGAAGGGACAATGCTCTTGACAAATTTGTGGTTCCTCTGAGACCAGTGATACTGATGTCATTAATCTTCCATTTAAACTGTTGCAAATCAATGAGCAACAAGTTATCATTAACTAGCTAGAATGGCTATGGGTAACTTGCTGCCCACAAGATTCTCTGAATGGTATGCCTAATGAAAAATTACTTTGAATTTTCTTATTTATGTGACTCATCTGATAATGATCTATATCTCATGTAACTCACCTCTCAACAAAGATAACCTGTGACTGAGTTAGAACAAAACCATAGAACTGTCATTCACTGACGTATTTATATATTATTCAAGCTATCATTGACTGACAAGTTCAGTTCACTGTGTCTTGACTGACCACTTGGTGGGTATAATTATGCAGTCACCATTGGTTTGATACTGTACATTGAGTTATCACTGACCATCTGGTCAGCGATAGTATTAACCAACTGGTATAATTGACTCGAATCATTACTGACCAGTTATTACAGTTAACTTCATCCACCGTACTCCTGGCTCTCCATTACTTCACATAAATCAAGAAACCCTGTATCAATATGAAACCAGTAAACTTGTCACTTAACCTACTTAGTTTTCTTACAGACTTTAATTACCACTGACCACCTGGTACAATTGTCTTGATCCAGTTCTACAATCTTTCACTTCATTAAAACTTATACAATACAAAAACAGTAAATTGATCTCTCTATTCAATCTCTTTACAGGATTCAGATGCTGATATTTCTAACATGGAATTAGACAAGGAAGATTCAGAAAGAATTGACCAAGTAGTTAATGAATTTGTCAAGCTTCCTGTTTCTTCTGAACCCCCATCACCTCATCCTCCAAGTTGTCGGAAGAGTGAAATTTACACTGATCCCTCCGTCTTTAAGGATATTGATGATCATGTCATTAAGGTAGGGATTCAATATTATTTAATAGTACTTCATTGGTAAGATGTATCACATGTTTATATATAGCTTATTTTATACCATATTGAGATTCAGGGGCAAGTATATTATATACTAATAAAAACATTCTGGTATACCACATACTAATGTATATGTTAATTTATCACATACTCATGTATCATATACTGATACATCACATCCTGATATATATATCTCATAATTATATTACACTGTAGCATACCACA
>JARUKP010000955.1:0-10231 GCA_029874955.1 Octopus insularis
AATGCTTAGTGGTATTTCGTCTGCTGCAACGTTCTGAGTTCAAATTCCACCGAGGTCAACTTTGCCTTTCATCCTTTCGGGGGTCAATTAAATAAGTACCAATTACGCACTGGGGTCGATATAATCGACTTAATACGTTTGTCTGTCCTCGTTTGTCCCCTTTGTGTGTAGCCTCTTGTGGGCAGTAAAGATATAGGAAACGTGAATTAGCTGTTGCAAATGAACCGATAGGAGATTTACTGTGTCGGTGAATCTGCTTTTTGGCACGCGACATAGCTCCTAGCCCATTCACGGGTGTCCTTATTAATGCTGGATCACACAAACGGGTCGATATCAGCTTTTGTGTGACGCGGACACCATGATATGCTAAGGAATACAATGCAGAGAAAACATCGCGGCACGTATGGGCTTCATGGCTGGTGGAGATGTCGCACCAAATATAGCTTGTAGCAGATGGTATCGAGAATTGTCAAAATTTCAGTAAAGACGAATTCCGGAGCTTTAGCACTGCTTCATCTTCTTGACAGCAGCAATCCACTGGAGATCAATAGTAACAGTGGTGTGGATTGCATTAAGCTCCATGCGTGACAGGGCATCAGTTGCTGAGTTGGTCGTACCCTTAATGTGCCGATTGTCAGTTGTGTACTGGGATATGAAGTCTAGATGTCGGGCTTCCCTGGGTGAGTGACGATCAGGCTTGGCGTTGAATGTATAAACCAGCGGTTTATGGTCGGTTAGATGGATACTTATTGATCAGACTTCGTATATAGGCATAACTACAGATGTGTACCCCACTTCGACTTTGTTGCCTCATAACTTCCAAAAAAATTGATACTTTTTAACGAAGTTTTCAACATTACCGCTTAGATCCTGCAGATTGTAGAGATTTATTGCAAAAAGTTTTCCCGAGGGGTTGGGGAGAGGAGTTGCGGAAAATTCACACGACCCAACATTTTCCCCCTCGTAACTTTCAGGAAAATGGGTATCTTTTAATGAAATTTCATACAAATACCTTTCAAACGGCATAGATTACGATTACAAAAATTTGTTGGCAAAATTTCTTTTGCAAAGGGTCTTGCGGAGGAGTTTCTGAAAAACGGATATTCGGATCAGACGGCCCACATAAATTGGAATTTCTCTGTTTTGACAGGGATTTGTTCCAATTTTTTTCACCACAGCCTTCAGAATGACGAGGGGCATTATTTTTGGAAAAAAAGCAATTTTGAGAATTTGATTTGTTTTTCATTTTCATCATCCCCTCACCACGCCAGTCCGAACTGTTTGCTTTTTTTTTTTTTTTTTGCACAACGTACATACGACCCATGGGAGAAACCTTTTCAGTTAAAAAAAGTTAATATTTTCATAAGTAAAAGTGTGATTTCAGGGAGGTCTGGCTGTTGTTTTTGACACACACCCAGACCTCCCACGTCGTTTATTACACGGCCACGATTGGCTGGGGTACCGATGAAAATTTTAATTACCGTGTTTTTTTGTTTTGTTTATATCCCAGCAATGGACCGTGCGTGTTACAACAGCATCATCGTTCCATAAAGTGTGTTTATAGGAAGAAAATATTGAAAAACATCCATAGATTTGTGAGTGAGAAAGAAACGTGGTGGGAGGTTTTGGGATGTACTAGAAACAACAGCCAGATCTCCTTTAAATCACAAACTAATAACCCTAATAGCCAAACTAATAGAGCCAGCAACTGTGCCATCCAAGCAGTATGTCCTCTCAACTTTCACTGCCTTTACAAAATGTCACCTATAAATGTAATTTGAAACTGAACTTTTTCAAAAGAGTTTGTCAGATTTACTGCAAGTAAAATCAAGACCAACTTTAACCAGCACCTAAACATTCTTGCACCTGGACAAGGGAAAACATTGTTTGACTGTCCAGAGACACCTGGAATCTGCATGACAATCACAAACCCAGTGAGTACTTTGGTAATTCTTGAAGCACTTTAATAATTCTTAAATGGTTGTTTCATTCTACTTTTAAAGGTATAAGAATGACAGTGAAGCAACGCACTTTACCATGTTTTCTTTCATTGCTCCTCAGCTTGTCACACTTTACCAGACTTGACTTTGCTCTTCATCTGATGGGATAAAAATGAGAAACCAAACACAAACTAGGGTTGGCTTCATCTACTTACACATACTCATACACATTTTAAGACCACGCAACAAATCAATATATTATGAACACTAAGGCAGCAGGCTGGCAGAATTGCCAGGAAAAATGCTGAGAGGCATTTCATCTGGCTTTACGTTCTTTGTTCAAATTTCACTGAGGTTGACTTTGCCTTTCATTCTTTCAGAGTTGAAAAAATAAGTACCAGTTGAAGATCGGTGTCGGTATTATCAACTTACCCACCTCCCCTGAAATTGCTAGCCTTAAGAAGCTTCCTTCCCAGCCACATGTTTTCGGGTTCAGTCCCATTACGTGACACCTTGGGCAAGTGTCTCCTAATATAGCCTAAGGCCAACTAAAGCTTTTGAGTGGATTTGGTAGACAGAAACTGAAAGACGGCCATAGTATATATATATGTGTGTGTGTGTGTGTGTGTGTGTGTGTGTGTGTGTGTGTGTGTGTGTGTGTGTGTGTTGTCATCATCATCATCATTTAATGTCTGTTTTCCATGCTGGCATGGGTTGGACGGTTTGACTACTGAGGTCTGGAGAGCCAGCAGCTGCACCAGGCTCCAGTTTGATCTGGCAATGTTTCTACAGCTGGACGCCTTTCCTAACGCCAACCACTCTGAGAGTATAGTGGGTACTTTTTACGTGCCACCGGCACAGGAGCCAGTCAGGCGGGCTTGGCATCGCTCACGTTCGGATAGTGCTATTTACGCGCCACCGGCACGGGAGCCAGTCAGGGGGCTACTAGCCACAGCTACGATTTTGGTTTTACTTGACTCAACAAGTCTTCTCAAGCATATCATATCGCCAACACATCAAGAGTACTCTTAAATGGGCTGGTCATGCAACACTGGCATCGACCATAGCTGCAATCTCACTTTAGTTGCCAGGTCTTCTCAGTCACAGCATATCTCCAAAGGTTTCAGTCTCCTGTCATTGCCTCTGTGAGGCCCAATGTTCGAAGGTCATGCTTCACTACCTCATCCCATGTCTTCCTGGATCTACCTCTTCTACAGGTTCCTTCCACAGTTAGGATGTGACACTTCCTCACACAACTGCCCTCATCCCTATGTAACACATGACCATACCAGTGCAGTCGTCTCTCTTGCACACCACACTTGATGTCCAACTTTTCTCTCGGGGCACTCACATTCTGTCGTGTATGCACACCGGCATTACACATCCAGCAGATCATACCAGCCTCATTTCTTTATAGCCTACACATCTCCTCAACAGTCACGGCCTATGTTTCACAGCCGTGTGGCATACCAGTTCGTATACATGCATCATACAGTCTACCTTTAATCCTGAGCGAGAAGCCCTTAGTTGCCAGTAGAGGTAGGAGCTCCCTGAAACTTGCCCAGGCTATTCTTATTCTAGCTGCTACACTCTCAGAGCAACCACACCCACCCCACTACGGACATGGTTGCCTAGGTATTGGAAGCTAGCAACTACTTCTAGTTTTTTTTTCCCTCTGGCATGTGATAGAATCTGTTTTCTGTACATCTTCAGTGTTTATTGCTCTTGTGCATCTGCCACACACAAAAACTATCTTCCTGGTTAACCTTCCTTTGATATTGCTGCACCTTTTATTTGTCCATCGCTTTTAATTACTACTTTTTTTCATTAGCCATTCAATAGCTAATATATATAGAGACACTGTATTAATTATAATTAAACATCTAAAATTCATACCTTAAAAGGACAGTGGGTTGTTTAAAATACTATGGAAAGTGGAAAAAATTTACTCTTTAATTGCTTCTCATTTAGATTTATTTATTATAAAATATTCAGGTATTATACTCTGTGAGTCAGAATAAGTCTTATTGTTATCTGATGACATTACAAACTTATATGAAAATGACAATAATGTGCAAGCAGTTGTAAGCAATAGCATTACATAGAAATTTGGAATTGAAATCTATGCCAACAATCAAAATAGACAGGACTGCATAATAGCAAATATCCCATTTTCTCCATCTCAAAATAGGGACCCAATACTATAACAGCTTGGGTTTCAAGGGTCCACAACTGTTCAGCATTCTACCAAAACACATCAGAGGTTTGCAAGGCGTACATGTGGAGACATTCAAAAAGATCCATCGCGATGTTTCATCTGAAATACCAGATGAATCCACATCACTGCAGGAGGCACAAAGAAGAGCAGTTCAAAGTTGGTAATTAAGTAGGCTTATCAAGTGTTATGTCCAGGTATGTAGCTTTTCTTAGGCTGTAATCTACAGAGATTTGAAGACCTAGGTTGTTTAAGAAGCTATGAAGATTTTTAGAATCTGTCAGTGAGTTGATAGTAGAAGCAATAAACTACCTTTGGAACCTTCAAAGGTATCTTTCATGTTATGCAAGAAGTATAGTTCAACGAAATCACTGATACTTGCTGAATCGCTCACATCAATGCAGACACCAAACTGTGTAGTAGAGTTTTTATTGAATCAAAAGGAATCCTGATGTCTCACAAAAAGTTTTCTATTTCTTCATCTGAAATCACAGGGATGGCTTATGCAAAGTTTATAGCTTTCATGAATAGCTGTTTTGATAATAATTATTAATGTCAAACAGTAGAAACTTTGTGGGAGATAAGTTCAGTAGGTCAAAGTTACTCAAATGTAAAAGTGATGTTTACACTTTTGCTACTAAAATCCGAAATGATCTTTAAGTATATTTTTATTAAAAAAGAGTCAACACACCACAGAAGGACAGACAAAAATGAGTGTCAACCTAATGATGTCCAACCAAAACATCATTATCTCTACACCTCTATGCTTTTTTACCTTCAATAATATCTTAGTTCCTTTACTACTTTATCTAAAGTAACTCTAAATCATGTGATCCAATTTCTTGCAGCCTAAACATGACCTATGTCATATATGGTATCTTCAAATCTATGATAACATAAAAGGTGTAACATTTGCTTGTGTCCTGCAATATAACAAATAATTATCAAGTAAAGGAAAAACTGCACTTACCTCTATTCCTGAACAGCAGCAGCAAAAGGATGAAGAGATAATAGCCAATACAAATTCCAGAAACATTAGAAATAATCCAAAGAAAAATAAAACACACAAAGCTGACTGGCTCTGAAAAAAAAATTTCAATGGGAAAAAAATTAACAGAGATGGTAACCTTGCTACAGAGAAGTACTTTTCATACTTTTCTAGTAGTATCAAAATTAATTTTGCATATGGATATTTCACTTTTAAGGATTTTTCTTGGATCTTTTCTGTATGGTTGCCAGCATAACTTTTCTGTTCAAATTGGTTTCATATTCAGTGTAATGATACACTTTTATAGGCTAATTAATGGGTGAGAGTAATTTTCACTATAAATCAATAAATAAAGAGTTATTAGTAATCAAAGTTTGAAAATTTTGGTAATTTTAGCCAATCATAAGCCACAGACACATTCATATCTGTTTCAATAGTAACAAGAACTCTTTTGCCTCTTGCCATAGTAGCAGTCTTTGAAAAGTCTGCAAGGAAGCATGTGTTGACAGCAGTCAACCGAGGAAGGGTCCTACCTGAACAGTAGGTTCTCAGAGGAGTGAGTCGTGAGATCAGACAGGTTTTTCTGTTTGCATATTTAAATTGTAATTAAGCATATTTAAATTTTTTCTTTAATATTTGTTTCTTTTTGTCATTGAGCATTGAGGTAGTTGTGAGGTGTGCGAAAAAAACAGCTGAATAAAATTTTTTGGATAACTCTTTTAAATTAAAGTTTATTTGCTAACATCTTGCTCAGAGATTTAAAACTAACCGTTTTTCTCTTTTAAATTAACATATACATTTATTTACATGAAAGAAAATTACTGGAGACATAACACATTGTTTACAAATATTGACAACACTTGCTATTTTCAGGATGTTGACAAAATGTACAATCACACACAAAATGACAGCTTCTAAATCCTGTTCCCTGACTGGGTAAAAATGATCAAACTTTAAACCTTTATAACTTTTTAAAAACATTTTTCTGGGAAAAATGAAATAACTCCAACAATTCAGTTTGGGTAAACTTCAATTTTTTGGAGCCGCTGGCAACCAAACAGAAAAGATACTTTTTCTCTAATGCTTTAATGTAGTTTTAATGTAGTTTTAAAATAATTTTAATGTAGTTTTTTATTGTTTTTCTATTTTGACTAATTTGAATGTGGCCATGCTGTGGCACCACCTTCAAAGATTTAGTCGATTGGATCTAATTCCATCAGCCTCAGATGGATGAAAACCAAAGTTATTGACCTAAAGAAGGATTCGAACTCAGAACCTAAAGGTACATTACAAAATACCACAATCTGTTCTGTAAGACATTTTACCATTTCTACATCCAGCAACTTGTATATAAATTTATATGAATATTACTGTTTCTCAGAGAAAATTTCAGGTAAGAAAATTTCTATAGAAATTATTAAAGAGAAGTTTACAAAATGCACAATTCTAAATGTAGGATTTCTACATGAGAAACTACTGAGAAATTCAGTAATAACAATATATAATAATCTGCTTGTTCATTCACCCATTATACTTTAGTTAGAGAGGTGGAAGTGGAGCGACTGAGAGATGGAATAAAAGTGGAGAGAGAAGGGAAGGAATGTGAGTAGAGAAAGAAGAAGAGAGGAATATAATATACTATGGCTAAATGCATTATATGTTAGTTGAAGGGAGAGGTGGAATTCGAGAGAAAAAGGCAGCTAGAGAAAAGAGGGAAAGAGAAGTGTTAATGACATGTAAGTAGGAGAAGGAAAAGTAAAGAAAAGAGATAAGAATAGTATACAAAAAATCAGCAGAGGGGGTTGTTCTGAGAGAGAGAGAGAGAGAGAGAGAGAGAGAGAGAGAGAGAGAGCAGCAGCAGCAAGATAATGTAGATATAAACAACAGCTGAAATCAAATGAGCTTTGTTACTGAAAACTATAATAATGATAATAATAGTGGTGCTGGTAATGTTGGCGGTAATGGTGATGGTGATGGTGGTGTGTTGGTAGCGAAATGTATTTTTTTTATTGAACTAAATCTATCAGTTTGTTAGAGAGGAGGAGGAGGTGGCGGAGTGAGAGAGAAGACGAAAAAATGTGAGAGTGAGCAAGAGAGTAGATAGCCAGCTGATGCATTATGCTTTCACTCATGTGGTTAGTAAAAGTGAAAGGTGAAAAGAAAGAAAGAAATGTTAAAGACATGAAGAGGGGAATTACATGGTTAAAAAGAGAAAGAGAGAAATATAAAATGCTTAGCATATGGAAATTTTAAAATCATATTATTGTGACTGGAAGTGAAATAACTTACAAAATAAAAATAAAAATGCAAATCCTCCTTCCTTTCTTAAATAGATTCTTTTTTTTTTTTTTTGTGGAATTTCCATGGGTCCCACTAGTCCTGTTATTAATGATACTATTATGGTTCTGCAACATCAAATGATTATCTCTTCTCACTATTTCAGCCAAACGATAACACCATAATTACAAATATCTAAAATTAATCTAAAGTACCTACATTGTCTTTCCTGTTAGTTAATGTTAATACTAATTAAAAATGCTTGATGAGTTTTGTAATTTATTTTTTTTATTTTGTAAAATAACATTTTGAATGATTTGGTCTCCTTCCACCAACAGGTGTCATGTATATGTGAGAAATAACCGTCTGTTCCTTCACTCCTAGCCTGAGCAAAAATACAAGGCCCCTGAAGACAATTACAAACTAAACCATCCTCCAGAATTTAACTGAATAAAAGAAAAGATGCAAGTTTTTAAAAAAATCAAAAATGAGTTTAACAATGTACAAATGTTTTTCATCAATAAAAATCAATAACAAACCCAACCTTGATTAATTATTTTGGATCCAGGTATTTTTATTATAGTTATAAATTTACTGTCATGTTTATAGTTGCTAAAACTCTAAAAAAAAAATCCTTTTACTAGTTTATATTCTCTTCAAAAAAGGGCATGATTCCCACATTTCCTAACATCTGTTTTGCAATGGTAGGATTTTATGTCAATATTAAAATACTCTCTCTCTCTCAAAGAAACAAAAATTATATGTTTCTCTCAAAAAGCTACAGAACTTCAACTTTAACAATGTACGTGTGAGTGACATTGTTAAAAATGATATGTGCAAAATAACTTTCTCAAAGAAAGCTGCTTTTGAAAATACAAATCAATTTAGTAAAATAAATCAATTTGTCTTATGCTTTCAATTTAGACTTTGTTTTAATTCTTCTTCCATCATAAAAACAAAATAATCATCATAGTTAATGAAAAAATTCTACACAATAGACTGTCTGTGTGAGCAAGAAGGATCTCCTCAGTAGAAACAATAGTTGCAACCACTCCAACAACCTCGCAGGTTGTGTAGTGGGTAGTGCTGATGCAGTTTCACTCTACCTATCTATAGACACAGATTTTGCTGTGGAAAAATGCATTGAGATTATCTGTGAGAGTAGAGTTTCATGAAGTCAACACGAAGGAACTGGGCCTCATCCTTGAACTAGGCTGACTGAAACTACCTAGACAACCATGATCTTAGTAGATTCTGCCCCACAAGGTCACAGAGGGGAAGACCACTCGCCACCATCTTGGCAGCGAAGGAAAGCACTGCAGAGCACTGGAGTGGATGGACCATACCCACCCAAGACCCTGAGAACAACAGTCAGGTGAAAAGAATGATTGCACATGCAATAGGGGCTAGCATAAGAACCACCTCGAAGAATCACATAGTAAACTCTAACAGGAAACTATATATGCAGGTTCAAGGTTCAGCCATTGCTGTTGGTGTGGCTGGAGATGTGGTTATTCTTTTCATGATCTGACGGGACAGAAAACTTGAACAATCTACAATTGTTTTGATTTACAGTAGGTATGTAGATAACATTAATATTCTATTTAGGACAAACTCTAGTAACTATGGTGTAGAAGCTGAGAGGAGCATAATGGAGAGAATCCAGCACATAGCTAACTCCATCCACCAAAGTATCAAGGTAACTATAAATTACCCCCACTAGGCACCCTAAAGACTCCCTGTCCTTGATACTGAACTTTGGTTAGAGACTGTAAGCAACAGATGCAGCTTCTCCGCTTCTATTACATGAAACCCACAGCTTCAAAATATGTTGTTCACAAGAACTCAGCTTTGTCATACAACATGAAAATCAGCATACTGAAAGCAGACTTAGGATAATGAACATGTCCCCATTATACAAATCCTATGAAACAAATAAACATGCACAGAACTTCATGCACTGCATGCAATTCTCTGGATATGATTAGAATGATAGGGTTCAAGTATACAGTGGAGCTAGAAAGAAGTTACTATTATAAGTAATGAAACCAGTGGCACCTGCCCTAGATATAGAAGTAAAAACTAGAATAGGATACAAAGAGTTTGTGACAAAGCAAACAGGGTCAACATGTGGTACAAGATTGACAAATATCAAGGAGTGATGTCTGTAGAGGTCACAGCCCTTGGAAAACAAGCCAAAGATTTAGGAAAGCTCTGAAAGAGGCCAAACTCAACATTAAAACCGTTGAACAGCCAGGGAACTCTATCAGATCACAACTATGTAGAACATACCTCTTTGAGAATAACATATGCACCAATGATAACTTCAAAGTATGTAAGATTAGCCCTAGCATTAACTGTAGAACTAGAAATGTAGTCTACAGCATAAAGTGCAATGAAGGTATTTGTGAAGACAAGAACAGGATAAACATAGGTGAGACTTCTAGAAGCATTGTGGAGAGACTAAATGAACATTTGAAATAACATGACAAAAAACAGTCCTCCATATTCTACTAACATGCCAAAGACCAACATGAAAACACACTGGATCAACTTGACATCCACATTTTATCCAAGCACCCAAAGGACCCAACACTCAGATAAATATAGGAGTACATCCTCATAAATGAAACATCCCCAGTACTAAATAGGAAATATACTTAGAAGTAGTTATACCCCAATACCCACAGTTTATATAGACACAGAGTTGTTAGTAGGCTGTTAGTAGGCATATATATATATATATATATATATATATATATATGTGTGTGTGTGTGTGTATGTGTATGTATGTGAATGTGTGTGTATATA
>JARUKP010000956.1:0-10231 GCA_029874955.1 Octopus insularis
CTGGACAAGTACATTCTATTATAGCCTCAGGCTTGTTATACATATATATATATATATATATATATATACACACATACATGTGTGTATTTGTGTTTACCCTTGCCTAGACATCACATGATGGTTAAAAATGAGCATCACTGTCATAGAAGAGCAATGTTGCTTCCAGTCTTCTACAAAAAAACATGTCAGACTCTGGGAAAATATTATCTTACCTAGAAACAAGTGAGAGTTAGTGATAGGAAGGACATTTGGCCATAGGAAATTTGCCTCAAGTTCCAGCTGGCCCATGAAAGCATGGAAAGTGGACATTAAATCCACTCACAAGGCCTTGGTCAGCTTGAGGCTATAGTAGAAGACACTAGCTTGAGGTGACACACAGTAGGACTGTACCTGAAAGCAAGTGGTTGGGAAGCAAGTTTCTTACCACACAGCCATGCCTGCATCTAATACTCATTCAATTTAAATATCTGCTTGTTTGTCATATTTGAAACTGTTTGCTAGAAAGGATTACAAAGTTCTTTCCAATTTGAAACTCTGACATCACTCACACTATTACAATACAACTTAAACACTCCCCGACACTAGGCTTGCTTCAGCATTAGAAATTTCCCATAAACAATCTTTTAAAAATTGCAAATATAATTTCACACAAACACATTGCTGTTCTGAATCCTTCATTGCTCAACTTGTAGCTGACTGGCATGGTGTGTTGTGGCTATTATTAAACTGATCCCTAAGGTCATTCATATAAAGCAGCCATAGCTGTTGTGACCATGCTGCATTATCTGGCTGGCACACTGGTTATTGTTTAGGGAGCAGACCTTGTATTCTATAAAAATTCTGATGAGTTTTTCTTTTTTGCAAGGAACGAAATATTTTGAGAATAATTAATAGACTTATGAATATTTCTCAATGAGTGAATTATTAAAAGTTGATGAAACAATCGAAGTAGGCCTAGCTTTTTGGTTAAGAAGTTTGCTTTGTAATTGTGAGGTATTGAGATTAATTCCATTCAGTGGAATCTTAGACAAATATTTTCTGCTGTAACTCATGTTGGCCAATGTCTTGTGAATGGAATTTGAGGTAGGCAGAAAAATTGTATGGAAACCCTGTTGTGTGTATGAATATATATCTTTATCATGATATCAACCAGATTATTGGATGTTGTTATATATCACTGGTCACAATGCACTTCTCATTTAGTTTTCTAATGATGCCAGCCACAGTGAGTAGGCCAACATTTCTCTGATCAGAGGGCCATTCCAGTACAGGGTTATCCATTTACAGTTGAATGGACTGGAGCAACATGAAATGGAATGTTTTGCTCAAGAACACAATGCACTGCCTGGTCTGGGAATCAAACCCACAATCTTGTGAACTTAAGTGCAACATCCTAACTACTAGACCATACACCTTTATTTTACATAAGTATTTTGAAACTAATAACCTGTTGTTAGAACTCAGTATACAAATTCTTTAGAATAAAACATTAGGCAAGTACAAAACGTAATACTTATTAATGATTGACTAAAGAACAACAGTTACATTATCATGTTCACAAGCTTACAGCTGTTTCTTCTATGAGTAGTATACTCAGAGCTTTATTTTAAACAAATTCTTGAACCCTAAAATTACCAGGAGACAATATCTGACAAGTGTTTTGGTATGATTTTAACTCTTTGGTGGCAAATACATATACACACTGACATAGCTTTATTCAGCCCAGTTCAACAGAAGACATGTCCAATGTGTTGCCCAGCCAAAGTGAAACACACACACACATGTATCTCTCTCTCTCACTCTCTCTATATATGTGTGTGTGTTACATATAAAAGGTACCTGTGCTGGTAACACATAAAAGGCACCCAGTACACTCTGTGGTGTAGTTGGCTATAGGAAGGGCATCTAGCTGTAGAAACAAAGCCAAAACAGACTGGAGCCTGGTGCTGCTCTCTGGCTTACCAGCTCCTAGTCAAACCATCTTACCCATTCTAGCATGGAAAACAGACACTAAATGATGATGATGTTATACACAGCCATAAGTTGCATAGGTGTTAAATAAATCAGCAGTTCAAACTTTGTAATCAATTATAAAAAAATAATATTGAATTTTATAACTCCTGTGTAACTTACGGCCCATCCTGTGAATATATATGTATGCATGATTGTGCATGTGTAAAATAGTATATTGAGGCATGACCATATTGATTTAAGAGGGAGAGGGAGATCAATAAAGTACTAAGGTCAATCAGATGAACTTAAATCCATGAAGACAGCCACAATTGCTTCAGTCCAATGACCAGAACCAGTATTAGATTATAGAATAATGAATTAAGCTTTTAAATTCTTCCTTTTAGGAATCATCATCATCATTTAATGTCCGTTGTCCATGCTAGCATGGGTTCAGTAATGGTTCAAGTAGTGAAAAACGGTAAATTCTCTTTGCTCTATTTTAGTAACAATTAAATAAACTATCAAAGTTCATCCAATCAAACTGATTGTATATCAATATATAGATTAGAGAAAACATAATTACAGTGTCACAGTTGCTCGAAATAAATTTAGTTTTCATTGCACATTATATACATAGTTGTGGAAGAGGGAGGGCCTGGAAGACATGGGACGAAGTATTGAAGACTGATCTTAAAACGCTAAGCCTTGCAAAGTAGATGACAGAGGACCTAGCTGTGTGGTGCATTACTGCACCCAAGAAGACCTACCCACCACAACAGAATTGAGATCCTAAAACCAAGGTGCCACATAAAAGGCACCCAGTTCACTTTGTAAAGTGGTTAGTGTTAGGACGGGCATCCAGCCATAGAAACCAAGCTAAAACATACTATGGAACCTGGTACGGTGGCTGGCCCTTGCCAGTTACTGTCAGGCCATCCAACCCATGCCTGCTGGAAAACAGACTTTAAATGATGATGATGATCTCTCTCTCTCTACCTCTACATGTAAATAAAATAATTTTTTGCATATTGAAATTAATACTACATGAGAAAGATCATGAAATGGCTGTATGGGAAAATAAACCAATTTTCTCTTGTCAAATCTCCTGTCCTAACTAGTGCATTGGTGAAGGATGTAAATATCAAAAAGAAAACTGGAAAAACTGTTCTTCAAAGATCCCAGTTGATATCTAGTCTGTACCAATTTACAGACCCTCCCTTGTTATTTTCAGTGGAGGGAACCTGTGGAAGAGGTAGGCCCAGGAAGACCTGGGATGAAGTGGTGAAGCACGACCATCAAATGTTGGGCCACAAGGTAGCAATGACAAGTGACCAAGACCTTTGGAGATATGCTGTACTTGAGAAGACCCAGCTCATTTAAGAGTATCCTTCAATCACTGGGCAATATGCTGTGCCTGAGAAGACCTGTTGAGTCAAGTGAAATCACTGTCGTGGCCAATGCCAGTATCACCTGACTGACACCCATGCCGGCGACACATAAAAAGCACCATTCAAGCATGGTTAATACCAGTTCCACAGGACTGGGTCCCATGCCAGTGGTACATAAAAAGCACCATATGAGGGTGGTCGATGCCAGTGCCACCTGACTGGTCCCATGTTGGCAGCACATAAAAAAACATCTTTTGAGCATGGTCATCACCAGTGCTGCCTGACTGGTTCCCTTGCCAGTGGCACATAAAAAGCACCGTTCAAGTGTGGTCGATGCCAGTGCTGCCAGACTGGCACCTGTGCCAGTGACACATAAAAAGCACCCACTAAACTCTTGGAGTGGTTGGATATAAGAAGGGTATCCAGCTGTAGAAACCTTGCCAGATCAGATTGGAGCCTGGTGCAGCCCCCTGGCTTGCCAGTCCTCAGTGAAACTGTCCAATCCATGCCAGCATAGAAAGTAGACGTTAAATGATAATGAATGGCTATGGGGATCCACCAGAATAAAATAGCAATCAAAGGGGTCCAAAGACAAAAAATGGTTGAGAACCCCTGGTCTAAACCTAGCTTTAAGTTTCCAAAGAATTCTTTTTCAAGATAATCAACGTGTTCAATATTATAGATGAAATTAAAGATGTTGCTTGTTCTATGAACCATATTCTTGTACAAAACTTTATATCATCAACCAAAAAAGTAGTTTTTCACAAATGTCCGCATAAGGCTGCTCTTGAGTCAATAGTAGATGGTGCAGGGTTCAATAACAGTACATCATACCTGTTGTGACTTTTAAACATTCCAAAGTGCAAAACAAATCACGATTTTTAATTTTTTATGTTGCCCAGATAAATTCTCAGAAGTTCATCTTAAGGTAAAGATAAATGCAATATAAATCTTCAAGCGAAAATTTTCTAAAAGCAAAACAACGTAAAATTTCCTATTGTTTAATGTGCATTTATCTATATTAACATTGTATTTAGTTAGTAAATTTCATTGCTGTTTGACCTTTCAAAGTGTAAAGTAGAAGTGCTACTTGTCACCACTTTGACTCAACTGAGATAAACAGTTACGTACCTGGCTCAGCAATGACTTTAGTCTAAAACATACAAAATGCTGGTCATGAAGGCAATAGATAAAGCTCCCAAAATTATTCATAAATCAAAGAATTTTTAATTAAAAAAAAGAAAGATAACAGAAACTAAATACCTGTAGATATCAAAGATTCATTCTACATTACTTTTTCTTCAAGGCCATTGAAATCTTAGTTAGTTCTGGCTGTTATTTCTTATCCTTACACATAATTTGAAGACGGGTATAATTTGCCAGGTGTGAAGCAGAAAGGAAGAAGTCTGCCAATTTCCTCTGGCATGAGGAGTTTTGGATTGCAAGACAGTGTGTCAGAGAAAACCATGATGTTGTAGGAGAGAAGTGCATTTGCAAAGGTGGCTTGGAAGTGCACTATGAAATGTTGCTAAATGCAGAAAATGCATGGGAGAAGGGGAGCCTGCCTAATGTAGACCCAACAGAGGGACCAGTTATCTGAATTGACAGTGGCATGTAAAAAGCATCCAGCTGTAGAAACTTTGCCAAATCAGAGTGGAGCCTTCTGGCTTTCCAGCCCTCAGTAAAACCGTCCAACCCATGCCAGCATGGAAAGCGGACGTTAAATGACAATGATGATGACAGTAGCTTAGTAGATAAAGCAATTAAAGATATGATGTTAGGGAAAGCTCCTGGCCCATCAGGAATCACTGTTGAGATGCTTAAAATACCTGGCAGTGTGGGATATGGCTTAGTCACCCAAATAATTAGGTTGTCTACAAGAGTCATACCCACTGAATGGTGTAGCAACATCATAGACAACTATTACAAAGGAAAAGCCAACACCTAAGACAGGAATAATTATAGAGTTATTAAACTGCTGGACCAGGTGATGAAAGTTACAGAAAGGGTCATAGCTCAATTAATTAAGAAGACAGTTTAGATGAGATGCAGTTTGGTTTTGTACCAGGAAGAAGCACTACTGATGCTATGTTGCTGATGCAAAAGTATCTAGCTGAAAATAAACTTCTGTATTTTGCTTTTGTTGGCAAGGAGAAAGCCATTGACGGGATCCCTCACTCCCTTATCTGGTGGGTAACATGGAAATTAGGGATAGATGAGTGGTTGGTTGAGAACTGTACAAGGGGTGTTCATTAAGATTTCCCCTGATCCACTTCCCAAGGACTGAGATAAACGAAACTTGGCAGAATTATTAGTCCTTCTCTACATAATTACCACAATGGAGACACACATCTCCCATTGCTTTATGCAGCTGTGAAGACCTCATCTGTAGAAGTCGGTAGACTGTATTTAGATCCAAGAATTTACCTCAGAAATAAGTTCACCATCATCACCAGAAAAGTGTTTTCCCTTCAAAAAAAGACTTCATGGTTGGAAAGAAATGGAAGTCAGACGGTGTGAGGTTGGGAGAGTTAGGGGGATGAGGAAGGATTTCATAGCTGCAGGAGTGTGCTTTCATCTGAGCAACTTGTGCATTGTGAATTGGGGTGTTGTCTTGGAGGTGGACTCCTTTGGTTAGCATACCATGCTTCTCTGCTTTGATGGCGTCCTGCAGTTTCTGTAGCAGAGAGAAGCATAATATGCCAAGCTAATTGTGGTGCCCTTTGCCAAAAAATCCATCATCACTACTCCTGGCTGGTCCCAAAAGACTGAGCATCACCTTGCCTGCTAAGGGTTGGACACAAGCCTTCTTTGGAGGTGGTGAGTTATCATGCTTCCATTGCCTCAACTGGACTTTAGTCTCAGGATCATAGTGATGGACCCATGTTTCATCTTGTGTGATAAGTCTGCTAGAAAAGTCCTCCTCATTTTCTTGGCACATTGCCAAAAGAGCCTGAGAGCAATTGACACATTCTTGCTTCTGAAAAGGCGTCAGCATCCAGTGAATCCATCATGCAGACTTCTACATGTGCTAATGGTTGTGAAAGATATTTTCCAAGGACCTTACACTTATCTTCACTTTTTGGGCTAGTTGCCAAATAGTTATGTAATGATCCTCCAAAATTGTGGCTTCCACTTTATGGATAGTGTCGTCATCATCAATGGTGTAATGTGGTCATCTAAGAATAGGAGCAGTTTCCACCAATGTCCAACCACATTTGAACCAGAGATGCTAGTGCTTGACTACGATGTATGATGGTGGATCAGCATCATGTACTTCTTTCATCTCATCGAAAGTCTCTTATGGTGTGCGACCTTTGATATATAAGAACCTGATCACTAATCTGCATTCAACTGCCTCCATTCCATTATAACACCTTAGAAGAAATTTCAGGTATTGAAGCAAGGTTTGAAATCTTAGTAAGTAGGAAAACAGACAAATCACAAATCTCTTCGGGGAAATAGCCCTACTCAGCTTGTAGAAAAAGTGTTGGTATAAACCCCATATCGTGTACCTAGTGTAAGTTATGGACACATAAGAGGTGCAACAGTATCACAGGAAGGTTAACAGAGAAAGTAGCCTTTGTGTGTGGTAGATGCACAGGTACATTAAATATCAGGGATGTACAAAAAATAGACTTTTTCAAAAGTTCAGGTACTAGATAGTTTCTGTTACTTAGGTGACCAAGTTAGCAGTGGAGAATGTAGTTTTGAAAGCATAGTTGCAAGAAAAAGAACAGGCTGGGCAAAGTTCAGAGAGCTGCTATTTTTGTTAGTATTGTTGTAACAAGGGCTTTTTCCTCAGAGTGAAAGACATTGTATGATGCCTGTGTATGAAGAGCTATGCCACATGGCAGTTGAGACACGGGCTGTGACTACTGAGGACAAACAAAGGCTTGAATCATACAGTCATACCTACAGTATATATACGTGTGTGGTGTGTATATGACTCTAAAAGAAGCTGTTGATTCATCAGCAATATACTAATCCTAATTTTACTGGCATTAAAGAAACAAAAGACAAAAGGCGATCAAAGGAAATTCAAACAACAATTTGTGAAACAATCCAATAAATGATGTAAAGTGCCTTAGCTCGCTTTCACTAGCATTGTCTTTAATAATTTCTTATAAAGTCACAGATTGCTAAAATTGTAAGGAAAGGGAAATAGTGGAGTTGGTGATTCTGATACCTTTCCCGTTGGCCTAATCAAAAGTAGTGTAGAACTTACCATGTGTTATGATATGGGTCACAACTATGATGATGATGGTGATGATACGTCTGGAGTCCAATACTTGTAGAGGAATAAAAATATCAGCTGTGGAAATAGTTCATTTCCCAAACACTATTACAGCAAGACAATGAAAGAAATCACAAAGATGTTTCTTTTACAAGATAAACAAAAATTATTAATGACCCAATGGTGCTTTTACCTCTAATTTTAATTTCTCTCAGCTTCTCTAAAAACCATTGAGTATCATGGAAACAATGTCAGTAAAAAAATTTCTTGCTCAGGCATCTATCTTCTAAAACTGGCTATTTTAGTTTTGTGTATCTTGTTAGGGAGATTTAGTTTAATGTCAAGTCCTAGAACACAGCATTGTGCTAAGGGTAAGTAAACTCACAGACAAATTGAAAGGATGACATCTCAGTTGTTGCTGAACACTGCAACAATACTAGGATTTAATCTAATAGTTCTACAACTGAAATAGATTGTTGTTGGTTGTGGCAAAAGATGTAACAGACTGTGTTTCTGCCACTGATGTTGTGTTGTGTCCCTGGATAAGTTTCTAAAAACTCAACAGAACTACCAATTGCAGCAGGTTTGAGAGGCTCTAAGGAGCAACAAATATTTTAGTAACTTGCAATACTGGGTTCAAATCTTCCAATCAACTTGAAGGCATGAGGTAATCTCTATGTTGTATTCTCTAAAAAAAAATTAATGAAACTGAAATATATCTTATACAAGATTATAAAAATATAACATTGTACTGCGAAGTGTTTAATAGTTGAAAGAAGTTTGCAGACTTTTCCTGCATGACATGCCGATACACCTTGTTTGCAAATGAAGTAGCCAAGTGGACATGATTTTGGAAAACTTACCAATTTCAATCCATTATCGTGTCTCATTACATACTTGATGATTTCTCTTAGCTCTTGGGAAATGAGGTTAAAGCAGCCCCTGCAAATGTTACCATTAACAGATCAGAGGCACCATTCAGAAAGATTTCTTTCTCATTCTCTAAACATTATAAAACATGAACTAAGCACCAAGCAAAAATTCATAGAACATTGCACATAACAGCAGCAGCAGGGAAATAATTTTGTGTCAGTGAACTTTAGAGACTATGTCACAGAAAAACATTCTCACAAGAATAAACAACAACAATATTTACTGTTGTCAGGGTCACATTTACCATATCAGTTTAGATAATAAGTTGGTTAGAAAAAGGGAAAAAAAGAGCAATAACATGAAGAAAATAACAAAAAGAGTGAATATTAAATAAATGTTATTTGGTGCTAATTTGTTAACAGTAGCTGCATGTTAAAACTCACAGCAGTGACTAGAGGACATTAAAAACATAATTTTACTAATGACTTAATTGAACATGCATGCTTAAAGGAAGTACAAATGTAGAAGTTATTTAGCTGTGTATACATAAACACACACACACACACACACACACACACATATTAGAAACTATGCTTAATCTTGTCTTGTGCAAATCATATTACAAAAAGCTGTGGTAACCAAAAAATAAATAAATAAATACATAAAATAAAAAGTTCAATTAAATGCAATTTACAAGTAAACAGTCAACAATAATTTCAGAAATTTGGTGGATGGAAGAGCCCAGGTTTGTCTTGTTTAATTACTTTGGTTTTAGAAGCAGAAACAATGATTAAAAACCCATGGAACTGTGGCAGTGAGAGAACAGATGAATTGACAGAAGCAAACATGGTTTAGCAGCATTTCCATGTAAGAGAGCAGTCAACAGGGGGAGGAGGAAAAAACAAATGGTTAAGGGTTCACTGCTCTGTAGCAAAAGTGGACAATAGCTGGAGAAATGGATCATTAAATTAAGGAAATGCTCAACAGAAGTGACTCTCCTGCAATTAATTATTTTTAAAGTAACGTATTTTGATTGAAGCATAATTAGTAAGAACCTTTCACTTTTTAAAATAAATTTGAACCAGGAAAGGATAGAATATAGCATCCTAAGCTTAAAGAACCATTTTCTTTTCCATTTCTTTATTTTTTGTTCATTTGGAAGGTTCTAGAAATGTCAAATTTTTAGCAAAAGTTTCTGAAGATTCACAATGCATGTGGAGTGATACCAACCATTTAATCCTCAAATGCTGTGAGAAGTGTTGTATAAGAGACACAACACCATAAATCTTAATAGAATTTGAACTTTGAATAATGAGCATTACAGTACAGGAGTTTCTGCTTATTACAGAGAAGATGAAGGGAAGAAAAGGGAAAGAATACCAAAAGGTAAAATGATTCCACTCCTGCCATAAATGATATGGAAAAATAATTCAGAACAAAAATTTCATAATCAAGCAGAGATACATTCACAAAGAATTATTCAAACTGGAAAATTCTTTCAGATAATAACAGGCATTCACACATGGCAATATGGCATTTTTATAAATATTTCTAAGTGATTTTACTTCGAGCTATGAGATGATAAGAGCTTCAGTAAAGTCACAAACAGTTAATCGATGAGGGATGTCTACAACTTTAGTCATTGTTGTAGATGTAACAAACAGAGGTGAAACTTTACAAATAAAACTCATTTTGATTGTATCGATACATATGATGTACATGAATGCTATGTATGAAAGTGTGTATATGACAATATATATATATGTACACACACATACAT
>JARUKP010000957.1:0-10230 GCA_029874955.1 Octopus insularis
AACAAAAGGGTTAAGTTTGGTATCGAAAGCTCTACCAGCCCTTGAACTGGACATCACTGTACTGTTCCAAAGGTCCCAGCTAACCTGTCTAGAGTGAGAACCATGTATTGCTATAGTTTGGGATTAAAGGGCCCACTGGTATTTAATACCTTGCCAAAACATGTGAGAGGTTTACATGGAGTAAGTGTAGATGTTTTCAAGAAACAACTTGACCTCCTGGTGTCCAAGGTCTCAGATTAACCTATGTCATGATTAGAAACTCAAAAGAGGGCAGCAATGTTGAACTCCCTCCTTCACCAAAAACCAATCACAAAAGAATGGCCAATGAAAAGGTGATAACACTGGTGGTACTCCAGCATGGCCACAGCCATTGGGCTGAAACTCATAAAAGAATGTAGCTTCCAAAAAACTTCTTTTTTAATTAAAACATTAATGTTTATCATTTAATCTGAAATGAAGATCTTCATCTCTTTTCATTTTTTTTTTCAGTCGGAAGTGAGTTCCTTTAATTATACTTCAGCTGTCCTTAAAACTGATGACACAGCTTCTCAGCTGAAAGCTTGTGGTGTATGTCTTCTAAATGTCGATGTTTTCGATCGCATTTCAAATGACAATGAACGAGCTGCAAAACTGACATACAGTGGTCGCCAGTATCATACGACATGCGCCAATTTCTGGGTAAACTGTGTAGATTCCATGTTGCCAGCACTGAAACTGCCTCAACTAATCTGAAGTCAACTGAAAACATTTAGAGGGAACTTTTATTTAAATGTATCTAATTGATCTTAAAAGTCATTAATTTATCTCGTAAATATTTAAAAAAAAAAAAGAAGCAAAACAAAACAAAATACAATTCATTTACTTTGAAAAGTGTATTGTAAACAGATAGGTGACCTTTGATTCAATCAGCTGTCTCCAGAGTAGAAGAAAAAAAAAACATTGTTATTGAATTGAAAGAAAAATAGTCAAGAAGTATAATAAATTGAATTTTTATTCAGGAGTTGTTGTTTACTGAGTTATTTAATTTATTTTTTGAAAAAGTTCTCTATTCTGTAAAATAGATCTATCTATACATGTGACTGTTCTGATAAAGAGTACATGCTTAAAATAGGAATTTAAAATTTCCTTTGGAAGTGGCTTTCCAATTGGTGAATGGTTTGTGTTTATGATGTATATATGTACATATTTGTGTGTATATATGTATGTGTGTCTATTTTTCTGTATCTATATATACATATACATTTGGTTTTTGCTGTATCCTTGGCCAATTTTGTCTTCAGCTCTATCCTGTACACTCTTTTATGTATTGATGATATTTAAACCTCAGGTCAACCATAAATCACTCCTCAAGTGGAGCTTCTCTGGCTATATTATCCAATATGTTCATCCCCCATGTTTTTTTTTTTTTGCAGTATTTTCTTATGATATGAAGTTGAAAATACGACTATTTCATCAAATCATGTGACCATTCTAAGGTTTGTTTTTGGCAACGCAATGTTTGACTGACTGGAGTTGTACTGTGACAATTTGGATCATATATAATCTATACAAAATGTCTGAATACATCAACAAAATGCAACTATTTAAACTATATACAATCAATATTTATTCCATTGTTACTTACTAACCAGAACTAATTTTTGACAAGATCAAAAACAAAAAAGGTAATTCTGTCAAATGTTTTTAGCTGGGTGGTTTTGGTTGTAATTATTCTGGGTCTTTAATTAAGAATTTTCAAGGATTTTTGCTGAGTAAAGCTAAAAACCTTCTCCTGTCTTCTGATATCGATCTTCTATATAATTGATTATCTCTGGTTGGTTTTGTTGTAGCTAATCTAGGATTAGAAATAGCAACCTTCCCCTTCTTCTGAACATTACTGGATTTTTTCAGTGGCTCAGAAAGTGTTGTCAAATTATCTGCAGTTCTTGGTGTTGGCTGAGGGTTGTGAAAATTCTGCAAATCCAACTTTTTGTGGACCAAATGATTATCTGACTGAGTTGTTAATGGAGGATTCTTTATGTCTTCTGATGATAACATGGACCATTCTGTCTTACCTGCAATTTTGTTATAACCACCTGTAAATATATATATGTGTATATATACATTGTTTTTATGTGTGATATTCATTTTTTTTTTTTTATGTAAATCAATCACCATCATCATTGTTTAACGTCTGTTTTCCATGCTGGGCGTTTTCCATGGGTTGAACAGTTTGACTGGGGACTGGCAAGCCAGTAGGCTGCGTAAGGGTCCAATCTGATCTGGCATGGTTTTTATGGCTGAATGCCTTTCCTAACACCAACCATCCAGCAGAGTGGACTCAGTGCTTTTTATGTGACACTAGCATTGGCAAGGTTAGTGTTTTGGCATGATTTTTACAGCTAGATGCCCTTCCTAATGCCAACCACTCCGAGAGTGTAGTGGGTGCTTTTTATGTGCCACTGGAATGGGAGCCAGTCAGGCAGCACTGGCATCGACCATGTTCGGATGGTGCTTTTTTACATGCCACCAGCACAGGAGCTAGTCAGTGGGGGACGGGCAAGTCAGCAGGGGAAATCTTGCTTTGTTAGTGATTGACTTGAACTTTCAATAAAACTCAAAGAAAATAAATAAATACATATATATATATATATATATCTTGCAAGTTAATTGGTGACTCTGCTGGTGCCACATATAAAGCATCCAGTCCACACTATACAGTGGCTGGCATTTGGAAGGGCATCCAGCTGTAAAAATCATGCCAAAACACTAACCTTGCCTATGCTAGTGTCATATAAAAAGCACTGAGTCCACTCCGCTGGATGGTTGGTGTTAGGAAAGGCATTCAGCCATAAAAACTATGCCAAAACAGACACAGTAGCCTGGGGTAATCTTCTACCTGGCTGACTCCTGTCAACCATCCTACCCGGCTGACTCCTGTCAACCATCCTACCCATGCATGCATGGAAGATGGACATTAAATGATGATGATGATGATGATGAAAAAGAAGGTCCAGTAAAAAACAATATGACATCAATTAAATGAACTCTATTGAGTGAGTTGAGAGGATATATTCTAAGGACATTTAATTTAAAGCACAAATTCTAGATTTGTTGTTTTTGTATGCTGCTTAGAATTAGAAACCTGGCAGCTTGCTGTCTGGTGTTTTGTGTTGTTTCTTAAAAGAGGTATTGTATAGGTTGTGTCATAATATTACTACTGCAAGGAACTTCAGTCTTCTGACTTAACCCTTTAACATTCACATTACTATGTCAAATGTAAGGCTTATTTTATTTGCAACGTTTTGAATTAATGATACATTATTTTGTAGCTTTGAGATTTTGATGAGGTAACTTAATTTTTAGAATGGTATTGTACAGTTGGTGTGAGAGACCAGATCTGACCAGTTTGAACATAAAACAGAATATTTTGGCTGGATACAGCTGATTTAAATGCTAAAGGGTTAAAAGTAATTATTGATAAAGAAAATCTATCGGTTATTAATAGGATTGTAATACATATTACTAATGTTAGGATAAAAGAATAAATTATTGTGACAAATTTGTATCTTGAAATCCTAATTGTCAATTGGTGGTTTACTAATGGTCAATTGGTGATTTATCAAAAGTCACTTGGTGGTTTATTAATGGTCACTTGGTGGTTTCTAGATGGTTAATTGATGGTTTATTAATTTGTTTTAGTTTACTTTTGAGTATCATAGTAGTGAGGATTATGTTGCAAGTCACAAATATATTTTACGTACCAAGGGGTTTCTTTAACTGAAGAAGCTCAGTTCGAGCTGCCATTAGAGATTCTGTTAGTTCCAGTCGTTCTTTACATTCATCGTGCACAGTTTTCTGCAGATTCAAAATCTAATGTAGGAACACAGATTTAAAAAAAAAAAACAAAAAGGAAAAAGAATTGAGCAAATAAAAATGAGCTTTTGTAATAACTTTTCAACCATAGAAGGAACTTTTACATAGACAATGTTCATGCTATTTTTAAAATAGGGACCATTAATGAAGAAATTGACCAATTTGATATCATTTGACTAATTTAACCCTTTTGGTACTAACCCCCATCTGAGACCACTTCTGGGTTCTATGATGCAAACTTCTTGTTTTAAAATAGTTTAAATTAAAACTTTCCATCGAAATTTCATATTGTGTTCCAAACATCAGATTAATAACAACTAGGCTATTTCATAAAATAAATTAAAATAAATTTATGTATGATATCAATTTATTACCTGACAATTAGCTTCTTCTAGTTGCTGATTACAGGCTTTCAATTTACTTTCAAAGTCTTTAAGTTCTTGCCGCTTCCCTGCAAGTTCTAAGTTCAGCTTTGTAGTTTCATCTTCCTCAGCTTTATCAGAATTTGCTTTAAAATATTTCATAAATATAATATAACGTGTGTGTGTGTGTGTATTTGTGTGTGCATTAGTAAATGAAAATTTTCATATCATTATCAATATTATCATCATCATCATTGTCACCATCATTGTTATCAATATTTAGGTTTTAAGGCAGTGGATTGGTAGAATCATTAGAGCACCTACCAAAATGCCTTGTGGTATTGGTTCTGGATTTTTATATTTACAGTTCAAATCCTGCCGAGGTTAATTTTACCTTTTATCCTTTTTGGAGTAGATTATAATAAAGGACCAGTCATGTACCTGAAAGGCGTGTTTGTGGTGCTGTATGTATGTAAAAGGGCACGCAAGTTAATATATTGGGTCTGAAGAGGCATTTTGTGGTTCACAGACATTCTATCCCACAAAGTGATCCAATCAATCCAATGTTACAACTCTGATCTGTCACCTATACTTTAAACAGTGCAGACATGCACAGGACTGAGTTGTCATCAGAGAGGTCATAGACAGAAAGTCAGAAATTCCATTGACAGTTAGGTAGCTCAGAGAGAGAGCAACTATCTGTAAAAATGGAGGAATCACCATATGTACATCATCATCATCATCTTCATTATCATTTTGTCATGTAATTTTCCCATGCTAGGATGGATCAGATGGCATTCATTCCGGTAGATTTTCTATTTTTGGATACCCTTCTTGTAACCAACCTTCACCTATTTCCAAGTAAAGTAATTTTTTTGGCCCTGGTTGACATCTTTTCACAGAAGCTTGAAAATAAGGACACTATCTGTGTGAAGATGATGCTCATATATATCTAATGCATGATCTCAAGACAAGGAGACACAAACACACACAAGCACACATACATACATACCAACACAAACACACATCATCATCATTATTGTTTCACGACCATCATCCATGCATGCATGGGCATTACGGTTCACAGGAGCTGGCCAAGTAGAGAATCTACCCTATGCTACTGTGTCTGTTTTGGCATGGCTTTTATAGCTGGATGCCCTTCCTAGTACCAACCACGCTGCAGAGTGGACTCAGTGCTTTTTACATGGCACTAGCACAGGCGAGGTCAGTTTTGGCATGATTTTTATAGCTGGATGCCCTTCCAAATGCCAAACACACATATGCATTTATGAGTAAATGTAAAAATAAGCAAATTAGCCAGATCAATATATAAAGTGTATAAAATACATGGAATACTAAAAAATGTACATATGTTTACATACAAAAAGATCTGACTTACAAAGAATACAAATGATATAGAGAAGTAAGGAGTTAAAGAAGGGTACACTAAGTGTATTCTATACTGAGAATATCTGATTCTCATGTATGAACTATATATATATATATATATATAAATATATATATATAATCGTTGTTTAACGTCCGCTTTCCATGCTAGCAAGGGTTGGACGATTTGACTGAGAACTGGCAAGCCAGAAGGCTGCACCAGGCAGAGTTTCTACAGCTGGATGTCCTTCCTAACACCAACCACTCCAAGAGTGTAGTGGGTGCTTTTATGTGCCACCGGCACGAGGGCCAGTCAAGTGGTACTGGCAGCGGCCACGCTCAAAATGGTGTTTTTTACGTGCCACCTGCACAGGAGCCAGTCCAGCGGCACTGGCAACGATCTTGCTTGAATGATTTTCTAACATTCCACCGGCACAAGTGCTAGAAGGCGACACTGGTAACGATTACACTCAAATGGTGCTATTTACAGGCCACTAGCACAGAAGCCAGACAGCTGCTCTGGCAATGAACATGCTTGGACAGTGCTGTTAGTGCTCTACTGGCGCAGGTGCCAGCCATCGAATATGGTTCAATTTCGATTTCGATTTCGCTTAAGAATGTTGTCTGTCACTGCCATCACGTGATTGGTTCTCATGGTATCCACTTCGTTAACCTCAAACAGTATGCTCTACAGTATTCAATGTCCTCATCAAACTCTTTCTCCTATTCACCCAGAGTAATATATCCTTTTGTATGGAAAGGTAATAGTCTGAACTCAAGAAGAGTAACCTTTCCAAACCTGCTATCTGCTGCTGTATCACCTTCCTATCCACCAACTAAAAGGTGACATATGATCAACCATCTCTTCTAATGCATTGTCTTTTTCTCTTCTCAGTGATTACCAGTACAGTTTCTTTAGAATAGGATATATCTGAGAATTGCAATCCTACATTAATGCCTGTGCATTCTCATCATTGAAAGCTTTGAAAAAACAATGTTGTTACTTTGATACAAGCAAATGATATTATTGTGGCTGTTTTGAGAAGCTAAAGTTTCTATCCATCTTGGATTGGAATTATCTCTTGCTAGACAACTGAATTGTACTATATGCTGACAGGATTATTCCTATCTAGACTAACTCCAGTATATTCCAAGCTTCATTTATATCCCATACTCTTCTTTTTGTTCATCAATAATTTTATTTTATATTTCTCATACATACTAATATTTACCTGACCCATCCTACCTTCCTCCTTAACCTGTACATAGGTTTCATCTTCCCATAATTCAAACACTTCAAACTAGAAAAGCACTACTCTAATATACTGAGATCTTGTCTGTTGTACCCAATACTGTCCAGCACAATGTTTTATATATATAACAATTGATGAAGAAAATGAAAAATTTAGCACCAGTCTTTATTTAGTATGATTATTATTTTGACCCATCCTGCAACTGTCTGTTATGGGTAGGATGTTGTGCATCTAATTGTGTTGCATCGATCTATGCAGTTTGTGTCACATCAAGTACATGCATGAAGAAGATGTCTCACTAGATATGCTGAGTTGTCCTAGTCATGTTGTTCTTGCCTGCTGCATTTTGGTTATGACTGACTAATGGGGCTAGCTACAGTTATCTGTAAGTATATAACATAAAATAAAAATCATACTATTATAAAATATAGAGAGTAGAACCTGTCAAAGAAAGAGTACATTTAGGTTAACTGGGAGGGGTGAGCACTCTGTTATAGACACACACACACTCATGACCAGGAGTGCACACCTCTCCTCATTAACTTAAATGCACACCTTCTTTGATAGCTTGTACTCTCGATATTTTATGATTTTAATTTTATTTTATATACCTACATTCAGTTGTAGTTAGTCATAACCAAAATACAGTAGGCATACTTAGGACATCTCAGTATAACCTGCAGGACATCCCCTTTATGCATGTACCTGATGTGACACAAATTGCACAGACTGATGCAACACTAGTAGATGCACGAAATCCTACCCACAATGGATAATTGTAGGATGGATCAAATGATTGTTGTACTGAATAAATACTAGTGTTAAATCTGTCTTCTGTTTCCTTCACTATTATCTCAATTATCACTGTGGAATTGCTGATATAGGTCCAGTGGATATATACCCTCACTGTGGATGACACCAGGTAGCCCAAACTGTGAACATACTTTATTCAACACACTAATTGTCCAAAAAGAATTACACACACACACACACACACACACACACACACACACACACACACACACACACATATGTATATATGTGTGTGTGTTTATTTCAAGTTGTATATAAAAATGATTTAGCATTAAATTGCAGAAGTACTTGTGCTTTTTTAGTAGAGCACATACTTGCTAAACTTTTACAAGAAGTGAAGTGATAATGACTTTGAAGTTTCAACTTGTTAGCCTTTGTTGAATGAGGGCAAACAGGCCAAAACTTTATGCCCCTCCTCTTGTAAAAGTTTTTCTCCTGTTGAAAATGTGGGCTATCATCAAAGAAGAATGTTTATGTATTTCCAGCAGTTATGAACTTAATATTTGTAGATTGTTCATAATTTTGAATTTAATGAATTAGGCTACTGAAACTGGTGTTCAATTTTGAATAGGTCATTTGTTTATTTTCTGTTTGATAAAAACATGTAATTTGGTTTACATGTGTCAAGATTTTGATTTGTGGTCATGCTTTTATTTTTTATTTTGAATTAAAATCTTTTTTATGTGGTTTTCTTTTGCACTCTTAGATGAAAACTTTAGAGGTAAGTCATTAAAAGTAGTTTTCAGTACACCCTTAAATTCATTTCATCATATGCTTTTTTTTGCCAATTGCTATTTAGCATTTCAGCTAAGTTGATTTTGCCTAATTTCATTTATCCTTGCTACATATCTGCTCTCATATCTTCATTGTCACCATTGTGTTGGCATGGTTTGACAGATAGGCAATGTAGCATCCTGATCTTGTGTCATTTCACTCATGAGACCTGACAAATTTTATGTCAGAACTTGCTCCTTACAAAGTCTTCTTTAGTCTAATTCTATAGAATTTGCCTAAGGAACAACTTCAGGGTTATTTTTCCTCAGCATGTATAATTCATTTTTGTTTATATATGAATGTGCATAGTCCTTTTTCTTTCCATACATCAGCCAATGTCTTTGATGGCTATTTGCATTCAACCATTATCAAGTTGATTCTTCATCAGTTTTGGTATATACTTTCACTTACTCATAACCTATTGCCCCAAAAAGCATTGCATTGCTTGCACATTTCATGTTGTTTACTTTTCATACAGAGAGAAAATATTACTAGCAGAAGTGGCAATTATCTCACCATTTCCTGTTCTATCAAACCCTGTCCAGTATGCTATCTCTATATTCCATTCCATTAATAATTGACACAGAGCTTATAAAACTTAGGAACTTCTATTAAGCTAAATAACTGAATGCTTAGTTCGTCGTCATCGTTTAAAGTCCGCTTTCCATGCTAGCATGGGTTGGACGATTTGACTGAGGACTGGTGAAACCAGATAGCTACACCAGGTTCCAATCTGATCTGTCAGAGTTTCTACAGCTGGATGCCCTTCCTAACGCCAACCACTCTGTGAGTGTAGTGGGTGCTTTTACGTGCCACCGGCATGAAGGCCAGTCAGGTGGCACTGGCAATGGCCACACTCAAAATGGTGTATTATATGTATAGATAGATAGATAGATAGATAGATAGATAAATAGATAGATAGATAGACAAAAAACACACACACACGTTTTCAAATATATGTAAATATATATTTGTCTTTTATCCTTCATCTTTTACTTGTTTCACTCATCAGACTATCCCCCCCCCCCCACAACACATCACATTTAGCAGTGATATCAGCATTGGTCAATGGTACCTGGAGGAGATCACAAGGGAATATTTACTAGAAACTGCCACCTTTAAAACAAGAATTACAATATCCTTATACATTCACTCACAAAAACACACAAACACTTACACACACATATTCATGTATACATGTTATCTTTTCTTTTTGTTGTTGCTGCTGTCATCATCATTATTATTTTTGTTCAGTATCATTTCTGTTATCTTTCTAGGAAATTCTCAAGGGAATTTTATGACCAGCTTCATGAGTAAATTTTTAAATTTATCATTTATTTTTGTTTTTCGTTCTTGTTTCGAGAAGAAAATTAACTTCAAGCAACTTTTTCAGATCTCTTTTTAAACATCATTTTCTAAACCACAAAGTACACCACTGAAAAGTAGAGCAGGGGCATACCATCTAGTGACCCCTTTTGGCCACCCCATTTTTCTTCAATGCTCCCCTTGCATTTTTGCACCACTTTCTGGACTTTTACACCACCTTAGGGTCAGGGGCAGTACTACTCACTTTGAGAACCACTGATTTACACAATTATTTAAGGGAAAAAAAATGGTTTTAAACTTACTCTGCTGTTGAATTGTTTCTGAAAATAAGAGGTTTGTAGAAAGAACCTCCTATAGCTTTCTTGAGAAATGAAAATTAAAAATAAACCAGAGCAAAATTTGAACTTTGACTACTAAAGTACCTTGACCTGCTTTCTTTTGTCTATAACAAGGATATTGAT
>JARUKP010000958.1:0-10229 GCA_029874955.1 Octopus insularis
GCCGGAGCCTCGTGGAGCTTTAGGTGTTTTCGCTCAATAAACACTCACAACACCCGGTCTGGGAATTGAAACCGCGAGTCCGCTGCCCTAACCACTGGGCCATTGCGCCTCCACTGTCAAACACTGATGGGGTACAAACACCAAAGACATACATGTAGATACATTAATATATACAAAGGAGTGCTGTAAAGTTCCTGGCTTTAAGGATGTCCTGAAAGGCCTGGGCTGGAGGTCCAACCTTCCAAGTTCTTTTATAGAGCTTAGAAAAACTGAAGGACTGCTGCAACAAGCATGTGAATCTGAGAGGAGAATATTTTGAATAAAAATCATAATTAACTGATCCACTTGTATTTTCTTTTACCAAGAGCCAGGAACTTTTCAGAACCTTGTCATGTATATATATATTCTTACATACATACAAGTTATGGAATGTTACCAAATGAGGTTTATTTTTCAATATAGTCCCAGTTGCGGTTCATACACTTCCTTCATCGGTTTTGCACTGCTTGGATTCCATTGGTCAAGAAGCTTTCATCCTCTTGGTGAAGAAAGTATTAATAGCAGATATGATGTCATCAGTCATCATCAGTGTGATACTTGTTCCCAGCCAAGTATTTTTCATGTTAGAGAACTTATAATAGTCAGATGGGTCCAAATCAGGAGAACAGGGAAGGTGATCATCCAATTCAAAGCCACAGTCACGCTCAGCAGTCACTGAAACTAAGGACTTGTATACTGGAGCATTGTTCTGATGAAACGAGCCCTTTCATTAGTTTTCGTGGCGTTTGGTCTTGATAGCCTTTCGTAATTACCTCAGCAAGTTATTGTATTCCCCACTGATTGTGTGGCCCTTCTAAAGATAGTCAATAAACACAATGCATTTTGCATCCCAAAACACTGGGACCATCACCCTCTTGCAGATGAAACGACCTTGGCCTTCTTTGGAGCAGGTGAGGTAGGATGTTTCTACTGAATGAATCGTCTCTGGTTCAAAGTGATGAAACCAACACTCATCCTGGGTTAGGAATCTTCCAAGGAAATAAGCTGGGCTTGCCTCAAACAATGTCAGGTTTTCCTGTGATGTGGTCAGCCTGGTGTGCTTTTGATCAGGTATGAGAAGACGTGGCACCGAACAGAAGCCACCGTTATGCCAAATTCATAGTGCGGAATATTTTCACCTCTCATAAGATATGCTAATAGTATTAACTATTTGATTTATAGTCAGTTGCATGCTATCCATCACCATGTGGTGAACACGATTAATGTTTTTCTCGGTGGTGGCAGTTGCAGGACGTCCAAGGCCTTGAGTCATTTTTAAGACTCTTCCCGCCCCTACTAAATTCAGCTGTCCACTTTTGCACTTAATAAAACTGGGGCATCTTACCTTAATGTAACAACTACGTCAGCATGAATGTCTTTGAAGTTAGACCCTTTTTCTGTAGGTACTTGATAACACCAAGATACCAAATTTTGTCCATTTTCAAGAGAAGTCGTTACTGCTTACTTTTGAAGTCTTCTTTGAACAGACAAATGTCACTTTACCCGGAAAGAAACAAAGCAGTTATTAATGAAACTAGCTGAAATTAACGCATGCAAGATTTCACAGCTCTGGTATCACTCCTTCGTAATCAGTGTAAGAGCTTTTCAGCGCACCCTCGTATATATCTGTGTAATGTAAGTCTGTCTTTCTCTTGGATAACATCGGTGATATGGAGGGAGGAGACTGGTATGCATGAGCAGATGCTGGTCCTCCACAAACAACGCTTGCAGTTCTGTTAACTTCTCAAGGTCTCGTTATCCGCACGCAAAAACAATTCTAAACGCTACCTGCATCAGTTTTTTCAAGTCCCACGTCTTGTGTCATATATACAAGGCTATCTCTAACTGAAACTGTTTCGTCCTCTGCACTGACGTTTCTCATTAATCACTTCCTTGCCCCTTAGGATATAGCAGCAAAATTGTGTTAGGTGGAATGAAAACAACTTCAAATTAATAGAGACTTAAAAAGATGGCCTGTAGCGTAGCATAAGACCAGAATTATTCCAAACTTCCCTTCTCGCCATAGCGTTTAAATTGCCAAGTAGTAATATTCAATGGACCATTCTATCAAAAGAAAATTCCTGTGTAACTTACTTTGTTTGTTGTTTTAACTTGTCAAATAAACTGAAAACGTTAAATTTCGAGTGACATTGAGCCCACATACGTTTAAATATTTAAAAAATTTGTCCATATGTTCTGGATTTTACTACGTGAACGGGTTAGCTTAGAAGTGTTAACACTCAATTTTAAGTGGCAATTTTTGTCAGATTCATTCATCATCGTTTTTAAAGATAACAATACACGTCTCAGTAATTCTGCAAGGACACTTATTTTCTCATCCTTCTACTCTTTTTATTATCTTTAGATTGGTATCTAATGATATTGATTTTCGCCTACGTGAAATGATGGGATAGCAAAAGTATTTTAAGTAATTACGAAACTGCTACTCAATTGGCTTGGCGGAAAACGAGCAAACTTCATGGAATTCAAAAGCAAACCAAGTCTGACTAAGATGGCTTTTATGTGAATTATTGCAGCGATGAGATGGTTCCTTATAAAATGGTTCAAATATAGGCCAAAAATTTTGGAGATAGCTATGCAACGACAACTTTATTCTGTGGCACTGGCTGTTAACTTGCGACGATATCGAGTTAATGAGACTTCATATAAATGGGTAATAGAAAACAAGGCTATTCTGTCTGTCTATATCATCGGATGTTGTTATACACTACAGGTCACAATGCGCTTCAATTCTTCCTTGATTGTGTCCTTCTTTCCCATCTTGACCCAAAATGTTTAATTAAATTATCCATTCATCGTCGTGGAGGCTTCGAAGAGGCCTTTTCTGATCTCTTGGATCCTGCTCGGTAACTGCATAGATCCAAAGGTTGCCACTGAACTTTGCAAAATGTTCGGCCCAGCGGGATTTTTGCTTTCGGTACTCTGCAGTCATGTCGTTTACTCCGCTCCGTCCTAGAGTCACCTCATTTCAGATAAACTGTCGCAATGATATCCCTACCATGGAACTTTCCACGGTCCTTCGCGTCGTAGCTAATCCCCAACGCTCTTCGTAAAAGTTCACGTTTCACTTGCATATAAGAGTGCAAGCAGGACGATACTATTGAAGAGATTAGTATGTAGGATCTTTGTCCGGCTTCGCTTTTATCGAAGAAAGCATCTTCCATCCTGCCTTTGTGCTCCACAAGATTTCAACGTCCATGTTTCGGCGCATACTCACTGATATATACAGAGGTGCTGGAAAGTTCCCGGCTTTGGGTAAAAGAAAATACAGGCGCATCAGTTAATTTTGATTTTTTTTTATTTAGCATATTCCCCTCTCTGAGCCACACACTTATTGCAGCGCCCCTTTAGTTTTTCTGAGCCCTGTAAAAAAACTCGGAAGTCTGAGCCTCCAATCAGGCCTTTCACGAAACCCTTAAAGCCAGGAACTTTTCAGCACCCCCTCGTGTGTATAAATATATATATATATATATATACATATATACACACATACATACATATGTATGCGTCTACGCACACACGCGTACACATACTGTTTAGTTATAAATAACAGCAAACATTTACTATATAGAAAGGAGTCAAACGTTATTTACGAGTACGCACATACATATCTATATATGCAAATACATACATTCACACGTGCATGTTCATACTCTCACTTTCCACATGCACACGCACACACAGTTTGACTATGACCTTTTTTTGAAGTTCCACCTTCCGAAACTTAGTCAGTCTGAATATAACTTCGGGTGGTGAAATTTGAAACCTAGTGGAGACCTGACAAATTTCAACCGTTTACATTAGCAGCATTATCCGTTCAAGCGATAAAGTGAGTAAATTTGTTCTGGTTCGTTTGAAGCATTGAGAAATTTAGGCCATGGATGTCAAACTCGTTTGGCTTTGCGGACCAGATTGAAAATATAAACTAGATCTCGCGAGCATGATAGGAGCAAAAGTATTCTTAAAATCCACATGAATAAGATAGGTCAAAGTAATTGGATAAAGTGACCAATATATATTATATCAACAGGTGGCGAGCTGGCAGAATCGCTAGCACATCGGGCGAAATTCTTAGCGATATTTCTCCTGTCTGTACGTTTTGGGTTCAAATTCTGCTGAGGTCGACTTTGCCTTTTTTTTTAATCTTTTCGGAGTCGATTAAATAAGTACTAAAACACTGGGGGATCGATGTAATCGATATAACCACTATCCCGAAATTGCTAGTATGGTAGCCTAAATTTGAAACCAATATATATTAAAACAACTTCATTAACAGTAAAAAATGGAAATATTGTAAAGTGTTATCCTTTATCTTTTGCTTGCTTCAGTCATTGAACTGCGGCTGTGCTGGAGCACCGCTTTGAAAATTTTAGTCGAACAAGTCGATCCAAGTATATTCTATCGGTATCTCTTACTGAGCTGCTATGTTAGGGAGAGCGTAAAGGAACTAACTGTGGTTGTCAAGCGGTTGTAGGGACAAAAACAACAAATACAAACGCGCAAACGCATATATACAACGGACTTCTTTCAGTTTTCGGAGTTATAGTGAAAGATACTTGTCCAAGATACCTCGCAGTGGAAATTTAATCTGAAGCAAACTTCTTACCAAAAAGCCACGTTTACGCCTGTGTTAGCAAAGCGTGTGTGAAGAAATGTGTGGGAAAGATTTATCCACGTGCAATGTACACTCATATTAATTACGATTCTTTAGAGTGTGAACCGAGAGAAAAATTGTTCGAATGAATGCATACAGTTCTTGAAGACCAATGCTTGATAAGAAGCGGCTGTTGATGTTGCTACTGCTTCTACTGTTGCTGGTATTATTTCGGTAGTGATGTTGTATAAGGAGAATTGTTGACTGCGAACGAAAATTTCACATTAAAAATTACTTTCTACCTTCCTTTCTCGCTGTCCAACCGGAAATGAGGAAAGTGTTGAAACCATATTGAAAGTTCTGTTTTGGTTGAAAAAAAAATTTCTTTTTAAACTTTTCCTATGTAACAAAATAGTAGACCAGTCTCCTATGGTTCTGGTCGGCTTAACAAGTTAAAACAATGAAATTCACAAATGCAACCTTCTGCAAAGGAAAACAAGGCACAAACTTACAGAGACTTGAAATACGTTCAGCTACGACGGTGAACAACAACAACAGCAAGAATCATAATTGTTTCTGCTTTTGGAGCAAGGCCAGCAAACTGAGGGAAAAGTTTAGTCGATATTATCAATTCCGGCACTTGACTGATGCTGTATTTTATCGACCCCGAAAAGATAAAAGGCAAAATTGACCCAGGTACGATTCAGACTCGTAACGTAAAGAACCGGCGAAACACTGCTAAGCATTTTGCTCTGTATTCTACAATAAGTACAAAGCCTGAAGTTTGGGGAAAGAGTAAGTCGATTACATGTACCCCAAAGCTCAACTGTTACTTATGTTATCGACCCCGGAAATTATGAAAGGCAAAGTTGGCCTCGAACGGAATTTGAATTCATAACATGAAGCCGGAAGAAATGCAGCTAAGCATGTTAAATGCAACTAAGCATGTTAACAATTCTGCTACCTCACCGACCAGATATTTTAGACCTGTACAAGAAAGAAAAAAAAAAATTTGACACGACTGATAGCAATCCACAAAGGCTAGAGTATTAAAAGTAAAGTATCAGAGAAAGTGGCCAACTACAGCGGACTGTGAAAATAACTAAAAGATTTGAAACCCAACGGGAATGTAACGCCAATTGTAACTGGCGCTTTCGGAATGGTAACTATCAAATCAAGCTCAAATACTGGTTAGATATACTATAACTCAAAAGTGAAAAGTAGCATGGAGCTATTGTTGAAAGCTACGTCGCTTCGAACAGCAAAGGTCATAAAAAGACTGTTGGAGACCGGAGGCTGGTGGGATAAACTCAGAAATGCTAATAATAATTCTGTGAAATTTTGGTACAATACTAACAGTTTTGATGGGAAGGAGAAAGTCGATGACTTGGACCCCATTAATAACTGCATTCATTGTATTGTTCCTGAATTGAGGAAAGGCAAATTCGACCTCGGCGGAATTTGTGCTCAGAGCCTTAAGAGCCGGTAGAAATGGCACTCATATTTTATCTGACACGTTAGCAATTCTGCCATCTCGCAGCCTGCAATGGAAAAATAATAACATTATCACTCCCCTACTGAGAGTGAAAGAATGGATCTGCATCGAAGTAGTTATACATGAAGACCTGAATATTGTGAAGATGGAGGACGAGAAGGTTGGGAAGTACCAAGACTTAGGATTTGGAGTGAAAAGAATCGATACAGTCTCGAAAATGAGTGTGGTTCCTATTGTGATCGGTGCATTTTGGACCATCTCAAAGAGTGCAATATTCTGGCATCAAAAGCTAGAAATACCAGAATGCGTAGGAAGCATTGAGTTGGCAGCAATACTTAGAACAACTCATATTTTGAGATAAATATTGCGTCTCTTAGCTGCAGAATGGAGGTGAGATATGACATCGATAAATCAAAAGTTAAGTGAATAATAATAATAATGATAATAATAATAATAACCCAAGCAACAATAACAATCATAGTTCCTTCTGGTATTGGCACAACGCCTAAAATTTTGGAGGAAGGAGTTAGTCGATTACATCAACTACCGAATGAGAGAAAACTGGCGGAAGTTGAACTCAGAACGTAAAGGCAGACGGAATACTTCTAAACATTTTGTCTGGAGTGCTAATGATTGTGCTAGCTCACCGCTAATAATAATCTTATAATAATTTTGCTTGTCATTCCGTTACTTAGCCCGTCCGTAACGCTTTCAAATGATTAGAGAAAAAGAGAGAGAGAGAAGTGTCTATGACGTGAGGTAGAGAGAATGTAATTGTAACGCTTTCATGTGATTAGTTGAATGGAAAGAGAGGAGAAACAAAAGGAAGTAACAAAAAAAAAAGGGATGAGGCAAGGGAGTGAGACGGAAAGGAGAAAGAAAAATAGGGAAATTAAAAAGACGAAAGAAAACAAGAACGAAAGATGTGTGTGTGTGTGTGGGGGGGTATTATTATTGTTATTTTTTCTATCTGTAATTAAAACAAGGTGAGTTGGCGCTTTCCAAGGCCAAGGTCATTGGTCTCTTGCAAACACATTTGACCTCTGCTGACCGCAAGGGTGTAATACTTCTTTTGCTTCCTGATCTCTCCACTACTACTACTGTTGCTATTACTGCTGCTACTACTATTAATAACAATGAAAATAGTGATTTGCCTGGAGACAAACACACATGCGACAGCGTTTACATCTTGTTGACAGAACATATACAATCCCATTACCATTTCTACCACCGCCAACACCATCACCATCCTGCTGGAAATAGCTCGGAGACAATGCTAGTTGGAGACTGCATGATGGTTCTGTCTTTCGTCTCCCTGTCTCTGTCTATCTCTGGCTGTCAATTCTATATCTGTCTCTTTCTACGATGCTACATGAATTCTGTCGGCCTTCCAGGCGGCAGGTCATGACATGAACTAATTTAAAACTTCTCAAAATGATTTCACCCCCACCCTCGGAAGATTATGATGCCTGGGACCTCTGAACCTTAACCCCGTGCGCTTATAGCACGGCTCCTGGATACCAACCATGGAAATATCCACTAGAACCAGTGTGGCTCGAAGAACGCGTTCATCAGTGACCTTTGGTTCTGACTCTGAACTTGAAAAGTCTTTAAATCAGGACCAACCTCCTAATGAATCTGTTGCAAATCAAACCAGGGATATTTCCGAAATTGACGCTCAGGATTAACTACCAAGCCTATCTCAAAGAAATAGAAATACAAGACAGAAATGAATTAAGGAGGAATATATCAAAGCTATGTATGCTTATTATTATTGTTATTCAACACTAAACCCAGAAACATCAACCACACAAAAAGAGACCTACAATATCTGGAGGTGCAAAAACCCGCATAGCAGGCTGTACATGGACAGTAATAAACTAGGTGCTGTGAGATGCGACGTCCTAAAAAATAAAAGACTAACTGTCAGCAAAATTGACAAAATAGATCTGTCAAAAGTCAGCTCAGAATAACACACACTCACTCATACCTACAGGCAAAACGCTCTGAAATCACTAACTTAAAGCAGCAAGCTGGGTACACAGAACCCTATGAAGGTGGACCATCAGTTGATACTAAAAACTACCTTGATGGGTACAGTCCATATAATACGGAAAGCACTCTCATCTAAAATAAAATAAATATGGTGATAATTTTAGCATGCGTTGCAAAACAAAAGTGCCCTTGCTACTCTTGGCCTCCAGAGAATGCCCAGTACTAAGGCTATTGAAATAAAATTATAATGAAACGAAACTATAAATAATAATAATAATAATAATAATAATAATGATAATAATAATCCTTTCTAATATAGGCAGATGGTCTGGAAATTTCGGGGAGGGGGATAGTCGATTACATCGACCCCTGTACTTAAATGATATTTTATTTATTGACCCCGAAAAGATGAAAAGCAAAGTCGACCACGGCAGAATTTGAACCCAGAACATAAAGACAGATGGAATACCGCTTAGCATTTTGTCCGGAGTGCTAACAATTCCGTGAGCTCGCTCTTCCTGTTTTGAATAATAATAATAATAATAATAATAATAATAATAATAATAATAATAGTGTGAATGTGCGTGCCTATATTCACATAAATTCAAACAAATAGATTTTTAGATAGATATGTAGATTAGCTAGTAGTAAATGTATTCCAAAAAAGGAAGAAGTGAGAATAAATAGACATGCCAAAATGTTGAGGACACAGTACTCGAAATAATAATAACACATCTGCAATGCACATATTTCTGAATAGCTGGTGATTAACTATATATCTACGCCCTACCATCTCTTTTACTTTTTTTTTTCGTTTCTATTTTTTTTTTTCTTTTTGGTCGTTAAGAAACTGGCACCAGAGGGCCTTTCATACATTAAAAACTTCTCCAGGAAAAGATATCTCATGCATGCTTTCATTGTATTATCACAATAGTTGGAAGGTACCAGTTGCCAGCAGTTTGTTCGATTTTCAGAGTCTGTCCCACATTAACAAAGAGTTGGGCTTTCTTATCTGTTTTTTTTTTTTTGCAACTATAACATCAACAATGAGAGAGAAATGGTGAAGGTATAGGTGGTGTCTGGTGGTGGTGGTTGTTGCAACCATTAACCATTATTCGAATGGTAATGACAATACTTCTATATTCACTTACATCATATCACACTTGCAGACTCAACTAGGTTACGTATGTATATATATAAATCTTTTTGTTATGCTTTTTTTATTTTCGAAAATTCAGCAAAATAATTATCTACATACATGAAGTGATACAGACAGAATTATGTTCACTCATGCATACACAAATATAGACACACGCACATACACACACTTATATGTAGGTATGAACATATGTATTTTTCTGTTTGTGAATATATTTACGAATGTATGTGAATATACGTGCATACATACATGCGAGCATACGTAGGTGTGTGTATGTGTGTAGTGCATTTAATGATATCCATACATATATGCATAGATAGATATAAAACTCATTTACATATCTACACACGCCATTTGTAAATGACGGATTACGCAACCAGTTTAGCACCCATCCTCTGCACGCACAGATAGACACATACTAGTTTATTGGTTTGAATAATTTCTTTTCGAGGCAATAATTCACATAAGCAAATCATTAAGAATTGATCAATTGAAAAAACATTATTATTATTATTATTATTATTTTGTTATATATAAGATGGTGAGCTGGTAGAATCGTTAGCGCTTTAGACAAAATTGCTTTGTGGCATTTCTTCTGGCACTTTACGTTCCGAGTTCAAATTCCGCCATGGTTATCTTTGCTTTCACCCTTTTGGGAGCGATAAAGTAAAGTTCCAGTCACATTTTAAAGTCGATGTAATCACCTAGCCCCGCATCCCAAATATCAGGCTTTGTGTTTATAGTAAATACGATTCTTGTTTAAGGTGGTGAGCTGGCAGAATCGTTAGCACGTAGGGCAAAATTTTTAGCAGTATTACTTCTGCTTTACGTTCTGAGTTCAAACTACGCAGTGGCCGACTTTATCTTTCAGGGTCAATGGTTGCTGTTTTGTTGTTGGCACTCCGTCGCTTACGACGTCAAGGGTT
>JARUKP010000959.1:0-10226 GCA_029874955.1 Octopus insularis
TCGAAGACCTGAATAAATTTTACGGAATAAAGACAAAATTATTCCCTAACGGCAAAAATACAACGGAGTTTAGCAGCATCTTACATCGTTTGGACTTTACAAGACATCTGGAGTAAAGATTTTGGTTACTTAATTTCAAAAGACAGTTTAAAACAAAAGTTACGAGCGACTCGAAAGCGAACATGTTGCTGGTACAACAACAATAACAACTACTACTAAAAGCAGCAACAATAGTAATGATAATAACATTGACAACAACAACAACAACGACAAAAACGATGATCTATTGAATGATTTTGTCTGTGAAAGAGTTTGACGATTGTGATGATGACGCAAAATGGTAAAGTGGTAGAGAAGACTATAAATACAAAGCGTTTCATTATACAGCTTCTGGGGGAAAGAGAATAATGTTTGCAACATAAATTGACTCAAACTGTTCTGTGAAACAACAATTAACTTAAAACTCTTTAAAGTTTTCATATTTAATGAAGGTCATAAAATGACCGAGTATGTAATAGCATCAACTATGAGCTTTCTGGTGTTTTTTGTTTGTTTCTTTATGACTGTGCAAGACAAAGTAGCTTGTTCATTTTGCAACATATAGCGTCAAATTAGAATCTTTCATGTTTTTAATGAGTAAAAATAATGTTTATAGTTGTATATGTGGCGTGTTACTATTATTTCGTGTCTATATCAAATCTGCCGTTTCTCTTTTGTTTTTTTGTCTGTTTTTTTGTACTCAGTCTTGCGATTTTTTTTTTTTTCTCATTTCTCATATCATCCAAACAAAATGGAAGAAATGGAATTACGAGGCAAGTAACAAGTGACTCATAGTTTTGGGACTGTTTCACATTTACAGAGAGATTTTTCATCATGTCCCCATATCCATTTTTGAGGGCTGCACGAAAATCTACTGTTTTGCTATGATATATATATATATAAAAGCGATGCTCCAGCATGCATACATACATAAATACATACACACACATGCACACACATACATATACACTGGGCTTCTTTCAGTTTCTGTCTACCAAATGCACTTTACTATAGCTCGAAGCTATAGTAGAAGACACTTGTCCAAGGAAGAAAGAGCCAACGTAATGTTTTGCGTTACACTTGCGACGTCTGCGGCAGAGACATGGAGCATGCTTTGGCAAGCTTACGGTGACGGGGCAATGAGTCGTACGCAATGTTTCGAGTGGCATGGGCGCTTCAAAAGCAGAAGAATGCCCTGGGATGATGATGAGCGATCCGGAAGACCTTCCACGACAGTCACCCCCGGACATGTGGAGAAAATTCATCAGGATCGTCGGAGTTCAATCAATGTCATCGCTGATGTTGTTGGTCAGTTGTATGAGTCCTGAACATGCAGCGTGTCTCTGCCAGATTTGACCACTGAGCAGGAAGAACATCGCGTCGAAGTCGGCCAAATCCCGTCAGCGTGCCACTGATGACCTATCCGTGATGCCAAGGATCATCACCGGTGACGAGAGTTGGGTCTATGGACATGATATTGAGACAAAGCAGCAGTCGTCACAATGGAAGAGCCCTTTACTTTCACGATCGAAGAGGGCACGACATAGCCACAGCTCAATCAAGAGCATGCTCATAGTTATTTCGCCATTCGCATCGAGAATTTGTCGCCCAGGGTCAGACCGTCTTTCGAGGATTCTGCTGCAACGTTTTGAAACATCTGAGGAAGGACATTCAGCGAAAGGGACCGGATCTGCGAAGCGCGAAGAATTGGATACTTCACGACTCCGATGCACTCAACCACTGAGCTCTCTTCACTTATAAGTTTCTCGCCAAAAACAACATGGTATCGCTTCTGCACCCGTCCTATTTGCCTCATTTAGCACCTGCGAACTTCCATCTCTTCTCCAAAATTAAGCTATGGCTCATAGGTCATCGTTTGAACACCGTTATCAAGAGCTAGAGGGAACAGCAAAACGTGTTCGACTCGCTGACGGAAAACGACTTCCAGACTGGATTCCAAAAGTGGCAAGAATGCTGGGCCCGGTGTATTGCTGCGCAAGAAGACTATTTGGAAGGGGAGGATGTTAAAACTCAGGAAAATAAGTTATTTTTTTTTATTAAACATAACAAGTCCGGGAATTTCTTGATACCACCGTTCTGTGTGTATACTATATAGTTGTACACACACACACACGCACAAACACACACACACACACACACACACACACACACACACACAGAGTATTTTGATTACTCGACAACTCAAATGTGGACGTAATATACCTTGACTTTGCAAAAGCTTTTGATAACGTTGATCATAGTATGATATGCCACAAACTGCGTGATCTCGGCATAGCTGGAAAGCTTGGAGAGTGGTTACATGACTTTCTGAAAGATGGAAGTCAGGCAGTGGTGGCCAAAGGAATCCCCTCAATGAAAACACAAATAGTAAATGGTGCTCTACAGGGCACAGTCTTGAGACCATTGCTTTTCATAGTGACCCTTTCAGGTATGTCCTTAACTGCCCGGATAGCCACCCTTGTTAGCTACGCAGAAAATACAAAGCCCTAAGGATGTTGCACGCCTGCAGCAGGAGTTGGACTCAATTTACAGATGGGCTGAGGACAATAATGTAGAGTTGAATGCTGGAAAATTCAAACCTCTGTGCTACCAGCTCCCAAAACTGAACGTAAAGCTTACAGGATACACTGGCCCACGGTGGATTACAATCTCAGAACTTAAATTAGCAGGAGACCTGGAAATCGACATGATTGATGATGCCTCTTTCCAAATGTACATTACCGAGATGGGAACAAAGTGCAGACGGCTGGCTGGGTGGATGCTGAGAACCTTCAAAACCAGAGAGAAGGAAACCATGATGGTCCTCTGGAGGATATTCGTCCTCAGTCGCCTGAACTACTGCTCACAGCTATGGTCACCTCACAGTGTAAAATTCACAACAGACCTTGAAGCAATCCAGCGAAGCTTCACAAAGCAGATAGTCACATTGCAACTGCTCAGCTACTGGGAGAGGCTGAAGCGAAGGCGGGAGAGATGTGCAGTAATATAAATCTGGAAGATCTTGGAAGGGATTGTGCCAAATTTTGGCATTGAAAGCTATACAAATGCCAGGGCGGGTCGACACTGTACAGTGCCAATATCCCAGCAATGCCGTCGTGCTTCAGGACCAGTTACTGCAACAGCCTGGGTTTCAGGAGTCCACAGCTTTTTAATATTCCTTCAAAGAGCCTAAGGGACCTACACAAAGAGGATGTAGGTGTTTTCAAATCAAAACTGGATGTCTTCTTGTCAAGAGTCCTGAATTAACCTACCTTATGGCAGGAGGTGCAAGTGAGGGTAGTGACATCAAACTCCCCTTTTCACCAAATGCCACATATCCATTTTTGAGTTATAAGGAAACAAAGTTAGGGTGGAACACACATCTGCAGTCATGTCTTTCAGTATCTCTCTTTCTTTCTCTTTTCCTCACCTCTCTCTCTATGTATACACACAGAGGTATTATTATATTTTGGGACAGTTATTTTTTTCCTTGCCAAATAAACACTATATATTCGTTCTTCACTCATTATTGTTGTTCTTTTTTTTTTTTGGCCACTGTCTGGAAATCGTTTTGTCACACATCTGTGACCTCTTCAGCAACTCTTCCATCCACATGTTCCCTTCTGTTCTGCTCAGTTCATTCTCTCTCTCTATCATGTATATGCTTACCTGCACATGCGTTTCTGTCAGTGTCAGTGTGTGTGTGTTTGTGTGTGTATACATGTCTATGTCTTTTGTATGTGTGTGTTATGGGTTTGCTTACTATAATGTTTGTATCCATGATCTTTATATAGTTCTTTTTTCATTATTTACTCATTCATCTCTATTTCTTATATCTCATTATAAGTATGTGCATGTTTGTCTTTTGTGTTTGCATATATAAGTTTATGTATAACACTGTTTGTATGTTTTTTTTTTGTTTTTTTTCCCTCCTGTCTTTAGTCATCATGTTGCATGGTATGGTGGTGTTATTGTTCCATTCATGTTTTCTGTTGAGACTCAGCCTGTCTATTACCATGTGTGTGGCTTCCATAATCAGTCTAAATTTCATGTCTGTTCTATGCATTGATGATGCCTTGCTTTTATGTTATCAACCAAGCCTCTATGTTCTAACTGAGCATGTTGGTAGAGCACTGATGAGCTTTTCTCCTCTTTGAACTCCCGCCAATGTCCACCTATCTGCTCCTCTATGCTACATGCTGTCTCCGCAATGTAAGTTGTCTTGTTTTCTGCACTGTCCATCAGTACATCATAAGCTATAGACTACATCCCTAATCTTACAGGTAAATTGCGGGTTCATCTTACATATTATAAAATTGTTTTCTTGTATATGGGGTCCTATCGAAAGGTTAAGTTCTACAGATCAGGGATTTTATGGTGTTCCTGGCCTTTCTACTACTTTAATCCATAGATTTATCTTATCTAAAGCTTTTCTCAAAAAATATGCTAGTTCACCACCAGGGGTAACATCAACTTACCTTTTCATCGCAACTCTTCTGACATTTTATGAATCTCATCAACTTACAACAGGTAAATTTCTTGTGTTTAGAAAGTATTCCTTCTTCCTTCAAATAATCTATAATTATTTGTAGGCTTAATCTAGAAATAACTGCACTAAAAAAGTAGGTAATGTTTCCAAACTTCAATCATGCTGCTAATTTGCTTTGGAGTACGAATCAGAAATGGTTAGAATTTAATATTGAAACCAAAATTTTAATTTTCCTGCCACCTTATTACTTTCATTTCATCAACATTTCAACTTGTATTTCTTCACTACAGCTCATCGTTTCCAGTGAGTTTTAATAATTTTCTGTTTTTCAACGGCAATAGTAAGTGAAAGAAATTCATTTATTTTTCCTGTGAGTAATAGAAAAATATATCATGGTGAGAGAAACAAATTCATAAATACAGTGTTGAATATGGTTTGACTGTGGAAAAGGTTAAGTGTGATTTAGCTGTTGCTTTTAGCACATTTCACAACCATCTGATACCTTCCTTGTTTCTTTGTTTATGTGATGTGAAGGAGGAAAAGACAAAAGTATTACGGTGGTCTTACCTGTCTATCAAGAAGGGGTCACTCACAATGTCCCCATGCTCTGTCTGCCAAAGTACGTTCTATGTGGAAGGGATCACTTACAACATTCCACGTTTTATCTGCTGGCGTACCGTCTAGCAGGTCTACTCTCATATGCTGTCCACTGCCCCCTCACCAATCCCGCATGCCCATCATGGCCCTTCCAGTGGGACCCACAGGCTCCAATTCTGACAGGACATGCATACTCCCTCACATCTGGTCTTTCCCTCCAACACAGCCTGGCTCATGACATACCCCGCCCCACCTGATCTGAAGATCATTCAACCAGCCTGCCCACATCCTCTCCTCAACCCTGACCACACACCTTATCTTGTCTCATAATGAGCCAACCAGTGAGGAGGACACTGCTCCCTCTGGCCGCAGTCCCTGGCGTGTTGCTGCCAGCTTCGTCCTCTTCTCCATTACTGTTGGTTGCATCTTCCGATGCATCGATGATTCTGCACACATCTAAAACATGATGTGACATGCCATCTACAGAACACATTGTTTCTCGAATTTACAGAGGTTATTGTCCCCTTTCTCCATTGTGATGTGCACTGCACATTTGGGAGTTTAACCCAGACTTCTTCCCCAACCTGCACAAAGGCATGCTCTTTCTCTTCTGTGTGTTGCAGCAATGCAGTTCATAGATGTCTCCACTTGTACTTGAATATTGCCCTGTGTGGCACTGACTCCCCAGTCTGTCCTGACCTGGGTGACATATTATACCAAAAAATGGCCTCGACTGGTGAGATGTAGCCTCTCTCTACCATGGTCTTGATGGTGTGATGATGCCTCTCCACAATCCAATTGCCACTTGGCCGGTATGCCACCCTGAAGAAATGACTAGCATGCTACTTGTCGAGCATTTCCTCCAGCACTGCCAAGTGAAAAGCAGTGTCACTGTCCACAAGCAGCTTATCCATGGAGCCTCGTTCTAGGAATATCTCATTTAGTATTCTTGTGATTTCCTCCACAGTCCCCGTTTTCATCTCTTTCCATATAGCCAACTGCCCCGGTTTGCAGTTGACCATTGAGAGGCATTCCTGTGCTAGTAGTGCGTTATGTCCACTGCCAAAAATTTTCAGTTGTGTTCCGCTGGAATGCTTCCTGCCTCATGCACACCTAGGGTGGGGTCAATGGACTGGCACTTGTCGCAGCTTCCAACTACTCTCTGCACACTCTGCCTGGTCACGTCAGGGTCAACTTTCCTGGCTAGGAATAGGATCCTGTCAACCCCCATGTGATGCATGGTATGCAGTCTCCTCAGCTCCGAGTCATGCAGTTGGCACACTGCAGCTACTCCTTGCTCCAGAACCTCCAGCACCTGCAACCAGGCTTTCTTTAATCTGGTTAGGACATCCACTCTATACCTCTCAGAGGGCACAAAAACCACACTCAGCCTCAGGTCAAACTCGGTAGGTAGCTCACCCAGAATTTCCAAGTGGCGTCTTATCAGCATATCTGCACCCCTTTTGGTTTGTACCCTCCGCTCGCCAGTGACCACTGATCCCACCCATCTAAGTACAGTGGCTGAATCGGTCCAGATCTCGATGGTACACAGCCCCTACCTCAGGGTCAGGTTCACCCCCTTCAACACAGCATCCAGCTCTGCCATGTTGATGTGGTTGCAGCTGTCCTTCTTCCTGAGCCAGGCTGCATCCTCCACCATGACACATCCAATTTCCAGGACAACTCCCATTGCTATGCTGCTAGCATCACACCACACAATCCCATTCTTCAATTTGGGCACACACCAGTTTCCTCTTACTGGGTCCTCCGCAGTCACTCTCTCCAAGACTTCTTGCATCATGGCAGTTGTCTTCTCGTCCACTTTGTCATTCCACCTCACTCCATCAGTTTGCCTCTTGATGAAACTGCATGCTGTCCAGAGCCATCCTGCAATCAGGTAGTGTCCCAGCAGCTTCCCACACACAGAAAACAGTTCTCACCTACTCGTCCTGGGATCTCAATACTTCTCCGAAACACCAATGTGCCAACCTTGTCTCTCTGTAGCTCCACTACTGGCAACGACTGTATATGTGTCTATTCTTTCGACAGGACTACCGGCACAGTAGTCTCCCTTAGATCATTTCCCTGAACGCATTCACTAGCAATGTGGTCTGTTTGTCTGCACTGACAGCAAACTACTGCAGGCTTGGGTTCCTTGCAGTCTCTCACCATGTGCGAACCCTAACACCGAAAACACTGCCCTCTGGAGGGTCGTACACATTCCTTGTTCAACCCCTCTCTGCTGCTCTTTGTTTGACCCCTTCTAGCAACATGAGGCGAGGATTCTGGCCTGATATATTACCTCTCCCATCGCCATGGAGTGAATATTCAGCAGCTTTTGCAGTTCAACCAACATGTGGTCAGGAATCCAGTCTTAAATGCTAATTTGACTGTTTGTTCCATCGCCTCGACCTTCTTTTCTGCAAGTTTGGCCAATCTCCTGATTTCTTTGGCAAACACATCAACCTATTCGCCCTGTCCACTTCGCTTTCCCCAGTTGACCATATGCCATGAATGGCCCTTCCGTAAAAACCTCCATCAGCCGGACTTCTATTTTTCCTGCGCTTAACTGGTCCTTCTCCTCCATTTCCAGGTATAGCGCCAACGCCGATCCATCAAGGTTAAACGTTATGAAACTTGCTAGGTAATCTATACCATAGAGTTTTGCCACCAATTTTTTTTTCCAACAAAGCAGTGACGTTTCCCTCGCCGCAAAATGACCTAACCATCTCGTTCGAAACGTCGACTATACCCATCATTTTTAACCGAAATAGCTTGTGATGTGAAGGAGGAAAAGACAGAAGCAGAGGGAGAATTACACTGGTCTTGCCTGTCTATCTGAAAGGAGTCACACTGCCAACTGACCGTTCGCCGACCCGCAGGCCCCACTTCTGACAATACATGCGTACCCCCTCACTTCCGCTCTTTCCCTCTAATACAGCCTGGCTCATAGCACTACAGTTTATTTTCTCCCCATAAACATTTAATTAAGTAATGGAAAAAGGCTTGAGAAATAAAAATGCCATGTGTATTGTTAAGAAATTCATAAATATGGGGCCTGAAAAATACTTTCTTTTGTTCTTAACGAAAATGCCTCTCCCATCGTTTTAAATCACGTAGTGCCCACAAAACCGACTAAAATCGATCCGGGAAAAGGAAAGGAGGCGGAGGACTCCATCGTTTTTCAAAATTTTTTTTTTTTTTGCGGAAACGTTGCGTCTTACGATTTCGAAAGGCACCACGGAAAAAAAAACCCCTGAAAAATCTTCGTCAAAACTAAGAAATCCAACTTGATTGTTTTATCTATCGCTGACATCCGCTCCGCTGAGTTCAACGTTACCTTTCGTCTTTTTGGGGTCGATTCAATATCAGTCACATACTGATGTAGAGGTATCGACTATCTCTTCCCCTCTATATTATTGATCTTGTACCTAAATCAGTAACATTTATGAATAAATACATTAGAACCATTAAACACTGAACAGTTACCCTTGCCATGTAATTTCTGTTACTTCCCTTTGAAATCAACTTTTACTTGTAATTGAGGACCAGAGACAAAACTTAGTTTTTTTTATGTTCCAACAGGAGAAAGAAGGCTTTCAAACTTGATATGTCGACCTCATTATTATATCAAAATTAGGTTACATATGATAGATTTCTAAATGATCGTACATTGGACTTGCAATATTTAATCCGACAATTGGGCATTAATCTATGAGAGCATTTATTTCCGTTATCACCGCCTATGTTTTGACAAACAAATTTCTTCCCACTTCTCTTGTTGCCGTTTCCGTATCTTTTTCTCTGCATTTCTCTTGTTTCTGTTTGTCAATCGATGGAGTTTTTTCCCGGTTGTTTTCTTTGACGATGGATTTGTTGCTAAGATGGAGACATTGGATTCGTCCATTAGTCATGACTTTTTATGGCGTCTGCCTTTTAGTGGCCTTGCCTCTTTGCATCGTAGAATTGCACAAAGCTGGAGCTGAAACTCATGTGGAAGGTTGGTTTGTTGGAGGTCTGTTCGTCATGATGGCTCTACCGATATCTTTATGGGGAATTCTTCAACATCTTATCCATTATACCCAGGCTCACCTTCAGCGTCACATCATCAGGTAAGCGAATTCCTCATCACGTAAATCCTCATCATCTTTCCTTTCTCCACAACTTTACAGACTCTCTGTATCCAGACAGTCAAGTGCTGAACGTTTGCTTTTGTTTTTACTCTTAAGATTTATTGTCGAGTTGTTAAGGTTTTCATCTTCGTTGAGCTGCACCATGATTTCTTTTGCCCTCAACGCTAGATTCTTTTGTGGATCTTTTAATGTGCTTTATGAGTTTTAGGATTTTACACTTTAAATACGCCTCGATGGACATAAAAGCTTAACATAGCTCGAAGGTCAGGGGTGCATTCGCGGTCATAAGGCTCATAATATGGTTTTGAAAGAATGTTTTTGTTCATGTGATGCAGTCCTTAGCGAGGAGGAAAGAAGTAGTCTAGATATTTTCTTTGGGTTTAACTGGGGGGTCCACCGTTGATGTTAGGATGTGTTGTTTCTGGCTGAGTTAGCCCACGCTTAGGCAATCATGTAGTTTACTACAATACAATGGTCATTCGACTAATTATTCGAAATTATGTTCTGTTCGATGGTTCTACCTCCTGGAAGCTCGAAAGTGTGAGTATAGTTCATCTTTGATATAATCTGTCATAGCAGCTTTTAGATATGACGAAAAGCTTATAGGGTTTATTGCTAAAAGAAGTCTGCGATTTCTTTTCTCGTGTAGAACTACGGTAACGACTTCTATGAAAGAATGGGGAACACATCCCGCTGACAGAATCAAATGCTTTTGCATTTATTTCGCTCCTGGCTTTTCGAAATTCGGAATGGATTTCATAAATTTCTGCACGTTTACCTAATCAGGTTGATTTTGGTCCAGATTCTTCCAGAAGTAGGTGGATACATTTCGTTTCTTTCTAGTAGAAAAGGAAGCAAAAAAAACAAAAAAAAAAAAAACGCTTGAACATCTTAACACGTAAGAATATCCTGAAAATTGAGTTATACGTATTTAGTAAATTGATATCTCTGTTATTGTCATAATAATG